>OVBE01002438.1:0-30331 GCA_900406425.1 Iberis pinnata
AAAAATTTCTCTAAATTTTTCTTATTTACATTGCAGATTTATTTTGATTGCGGATTTTTTTTATTTGATTGCATATTTAATTTTTTTCCGCCACAGAATTGTTTACATTGTAGATTTGTTTTACACTGCAGATTTGCTTACTTGACTGCAGATTTGTTTTCTGTCTCTGCAGATTTTTCAAAAAATCAAGTATTTTAGAATTTTTACCNCCCAAAATGTTGGGAGTGTTTAGTCATGCCTTTATCAAATATTTTATTTTTATTTTAAAAAATATTTTAAAATATAAAAGCAAAAAAATAATTTTTAACTATAATTTATTTAATGTAACCTTAGTTAGTTGTTACTAAATATAATTACAAAAAATATGAAATAAAAAAAAATATATAAAATAAAATGGTGGGGTCAAGTGTTGAATTTTTTAACAAACCATTGTAATAATTAAGTGTTGAATGAGTGTTGAATAATGAGGAGGAAGAAAGAGAAAGTGAGGTGGAGTAAAAAAGGATGTGTTGAAAGTTGAAACCATTGTGGATGGTCTTAGAATGTATAAATAGTATTTATTATTGTGAACATTTAATGACTCACCAAAACTGAAGTCATATTATAGCATTTACTAAAATGACCTAGTTTTTAAAATCCAATTGAAAATGTTTACTAAAAAAATTATCTATGAAATAGCGATTAAGATTCGGGTTGAAAAAGGTATTAAATATGACATTTGAGAGAATTTAGAGTGATTTATGTTTGATGCGGTTTTAAAGGGTTTTAGTTAAATTGGAAAAGTTCATGACTTATTATAAAATTCTCTACAATTCCACATAAAAACAAGGGATATGAAACTTTGTATATGTAATAAAGAAACTCCACTAAAACACCATCAAGTCCAGGACCGGCTCAAAAATAGTATAGGCCCCTGGGGAAAATATAATTTTTGGACCTCTTATTTTTAATTTATATAAAAAATAACTACTAAAAATTTATGTATTATATTTCAGCTGTAAAATTTATTCAAAAACCTTAATATATATATAAATTATATATCTAATTTTTCATAAACTTATATTAAAAAATTGACTCCTATATCAATAGAACACAGATCGAGACTCTGGAGCGGTCGCACTCTCTACCCCCAATATGAGCTGGCCTGATCAAGTCATCCAAAATCCACAACTTACGATCTTATCAATAACATTAGATTTTATGTGACTTTTCAAAATTCTTATTTAAATAATATTGGATTTCATAACTTTGTCATTTTAATATAAATATATGAAATTTTCTCAAATGTCATATTCAATACACTTCTTAAAATTATTTAAACTCAAATACAGAGATAAAAGTAAAATAATAAAATGGATGCAGCCCAACATTCCCCTCAGGCTTCGTCTCTCTCCATCCATCCTCATCATTACTCCCACTACACTCTCTCTCTCTCCTCTTCCCACCGCACAGAAGATCAAAAACATGTTGATTGGGTGTAAAGCAATGAATATAACGGTAAAGTGGAATATGAGTTGGGTTTATTAACGTCACTTAAAATCAAAATCAATGTAAAGAGTACTAGTTAGTTGATATTTAATGTGTTTGCTTCCGTACAAAGGTATCGGTAGCATAAGAACATGTCAATTAGATGGCGATAACGGATCAAGTTATGCATGTCAAAAATATTAGCAAGGCGATACGGTATAACTGCAGTTTTTACAAAAAACGAAACAAATGCGGTTCACAAAAATAAGCGGTTCGGAATAGTTTTTGAATGGTAACGGATATTACATGCGGTGCGAAATTGAATTTGAATAGTAAATTTTTGAATTTAGTTTTAAGACCATTAGTGTTTAGTTTTAGGATTCTAAGATTTAAATGTTCTAAATATATTTTAAATTTATGGTATTTTTGAAACAAAATATTTTAAAATATTGTTGATAATTAAATAATACAAGAATAAATAGTAATATTAACAAAAAATTTAAAAATATTACAATAAACTATAATTATTATTAATTTATTCTACATACTTTTAATGTTTTAAAGTGTTATAGAAAAAGCAACAAACCAAATCCGCACTTGAACCGCATTATTTTAGCTAATACCAAATTAGCTTTATTTTTGTGTAACCAAAAGAATATCAACTTTTTGTACAAATCCGCCATGCGAATCGTAATTTATGTTGAATGGTGAATTTGTATGAATCCGCCCTGCCAACCTCAAAATCCGCTCCGCCTTCGTCTTCCTTAGGCTCCGAATGGTGACAGTGAATCAAGCAGTATGGGTAAAAAAATTAGCGGGACGGTGCGATATAACTGCGATTTTTGTAGAAAACAGAACAAGTGAGGTTCATAAAATAAGCGGTGCGAAATTGTTTTTGAATGATAACAAATATTACATGCGGTGCAGAATTGGTCTTGAATAGTAAATTTTTGAGTATGAATTTAGTTTGAAATAATTAGTGTTTAGTTTTTGGGTTCTACGATTTAAATGTTCTAAATTTATTTTAAATTTATGGTATTTTAAAAAAAAAACGTTTTAAAATATTTATGATAATTAAATAGTATAAAATTTTGTGGGATCGAGTCCCTCAGTGGATATCCAGATCTCCGTCATCTAAGTTTTAGTTATCGCTTTTGTTTTTTGCTTGTTTTGATGACAAAAAATAAAATAAATAGTATAAAAATAAATAGTGATATTAACATGAAACTTAAAAATATTACATATATATTGTAATAATTATTAAGTTATTCTAGTTACTTTTAATATTTTAGAATGTTATACAAAAAACAACAAACCAAATTTGTACTTAAACTGCACCAATTTTGTTAATATCTAATCAAATCCGTCTTATATTTGGTAACCAAAGGAATATTAATTTTTTTTGCACAAAACTGCTCGGCATATCACATATTTTGTTGAGTAGTGAGTTTGTATAAAACCGTCCCGCAAATGTAAATATCCGCTCCACCCCACATCTCCCAGTCGCACCTAATTATGTAAATTTTACATCCCATATTATGTAGTCGTAGTCAAAAAGTCTTAGTCTTTGACTCTTTGAGAGAAAATGGCAGCCTATATTTTCCGGTTGATCAAATTAATTTGTGTACGCTAAATACATATATAAATTAAAAAGAATATTTTATTACAATAAACCTATCTATACGATGAATAGGTAGGTCGTAGGTTGTAGGTTTAGTTGCTGTTACAACTGACTCTCCAACAATACTTTCTGATCAACCTCTTCTCATTTGATTCCCTCTTATCCTTTTCACATTCTTAATCATAATCACAACACTATTAGGGTCTAGCTGTATAACCAACCAAACCAGAACAGTGTCAATCTCAATGTTAACAACACTAGTCAATCCAACATATTCACATACTTTTAAAATTTAGTTTTAGCCATTTCTTTGTTACCAAAATCATCTTCTAGTTTATTCAATAGTATACAGGCAGACCAAAGAGAAAGAAAACGATTGGACTGCTTGCCTTTATCTTAAAAAAAGCCGCATCAAACATGGCCTTAATAAGCAATAATCCTCTCTTTTTAGAATTTTTCTTCTTCTTCGAAATTCCATAATTACAGTAACTAAGCAATAATCCCAAGGAGAGGGTGTCGACTGTATATTATATTATATGATTAAAAATTGCACTAAACAACGGGTTCAGACTTACAAACCCTCTCTGACTTCTTTGGCTTTTACATTTTAATAAGGAAAATCTAACAAGAAGAGTGGCATACGAATTTTCATTTTAAAGGGTCGATGATTAACAATATACCATATCTCATTAGTTACCGCATTGGTTTCATTGGTCTGCATTGATTCCAAAGATGCGAACCTTGTGCATGTTCGGAAACTTTGCTACCACCATTATAAATACCGCAAGCGTGTTGAGAAAGAGCATTGGATGTTGATAGTCTGTTGTGTGAGATGCTATCAAGTACCTACAGCAAGGTTAAACAGCTTTCATTTATAAGATTTTCACTTTCTCACCAAGAATATGTTCGACCATACTATATCTATATCGTCCATTAGAAAACAACTATGGCTTCATATTTCTTAAACATAGAGAATTTCCCTTCACCTATTTTTGGTTTTCTGAATAATTCATATGGAAAAATCTCGACCCCATCTACGGCTAATAGGCACTAAAAAAGCTGAATCTAAAAGATGAAACATAAAAATTCCGTCATATTAGGAAGTATTGTGAATCCCAAGTTACCCAAGCCAACCACAGCACACCCAAACACATGTATAACAAGCAAAAAAGTTTTGAAATGATACTCAACGCTAGTATAAATGTTTATGAGTTTCCTAAAAAAGGAATCAGAATGACATAAAACGAGGAGAATGAAAGAGGTAGCAGATGTACAATTTGTTGCTTTTAATCTGCGCAAAGTGGCTATGACGATGTCTAATTATGATAAACACAACTGACTCCAATCTCTCTACCAAGGAACATTTGATGAAGCTTATGGAAATGGTATTATCAACATAAATCACTGTGTAACTATAGGCAAAGGGAACACAAAGAGAAAGAAAGATAGCATCTCTTGAGAATTGAAATAATATGCAATAGAGGGGGCACATAATGCATAAGCAATTCGAAGCAAAGACAATAGGCAATAAGGTACCCAATTTATCTATCTATAATCTATCAATCGTAGGAATTCCGTTTCTGAAGCCATGATCCATTGAAAAGAAGAAAGAAACTTACAAGACGACGGGAACAAGAGTGAGGAACTTTCTATTGCGAGTGAGTTGTTTGCCGTTGTCAATCTGTTCCCACCAAGTCAACCTATTATAGATTCCCTGGTCATCCCCAAACGGTGTTCCCTTTTTCCAGTGAAAGAAATGATATGTAACCTAGAAGATAAAAGAAAAGAAAAAAGCAATTATTCCGAATCCGAATCGAAAAACTGAAATCAAGGATCAATCCGGCAAACTAAAAGATAAAGATAGAGAGAGAAGGGGATATTACGGTGAAATGAGCGAGGTGGACGATGGTCCAGGCCATGCCAGGGGAACAGTTGAAGATGGAGAGAACGATGAGCCAGCCGAAGAAGAGGATGAGGATGTAGGTCGTCCAAACCCCTGGATACGTGAACCACTCCGTGTTCCGATTAACATCCGTCGTCGGTAACGCACGCACGTACATCATTCTAATCCTCTCCTCCGTCAATCCAAGATCTGCGATCGATAAGAATCCCTCTCCGATTTTGACGAGCTTTTCTGATAATAATCTCTCTGATCTTTCTCTCTCTCTCTCTATTCAAAGAAGGAAACACCTATCGGTCTTCTCTTTCTCCTTCTCTCGCTTTGACTGTCCGTCAAGTATGGGCTTACCCAGATACTTACTGGGCCTATAAAATCGAAGCCCATTTATGTTTTTTCAAAATGGGTCCCAAACCGTGATTCTTAGAAAAAAAAAAAGGTAGAAATAAAATTTACGCATTTAGGACCCTGTGAAGTCTACATAAAGGAGAGAAAAAAAAAAAGAAACAAACAGTAAAAAGGTTATTAATGATGTGCGGGAGAAAAGATAATCTGACAGGCTGGGTTGGGTTTGCCTCCTCACAACCGACACCTAACCCTCAAAATCAATATTTCATCGAGCTGCCAATCCAATATATTTTAGCCACGTGTGTCAATTGCTGACGAAGGAATCTTTTCTCCTCGTTGCTCGTGAAACAGGTCCCGCGCTTTTTATGGGACTTTTTATTTTTGTTTTTTTGCCTTCTAGAATTACTATTAACATAATGATAATTAGCTAAGCTATTGAAGAATACTTTTATAAACATATTTGGAGCTGTTTGAGTGATGTATTAGACTGTAACAGTTGGTTAAAAGTTAGTTAACCGTTTACTTAGCATATATAAACTGTCGTTATGCAAATGTTGATTAATTAATGAGAACATTTCTTTTTCTCTCATCTTATTCTCTTTCTTCCTCCGTGTTACATTCGTGATATGGTAGTAGAGCATTTCTTAGATGCTTCCTCCATTTTTCCGCAATTATGATCTCGAACCAACTTGAATTTCTCTCAAAAATTTTTTCATGAGTGCTCCACTATTGTTATTCTTTCGTGATTTCTTGATTCATCTTCTTATGATTTTCGTGGATACTATTCGATTTATGTTTCTTATCTTGATTCTTCAAGGTATTTGAAGTTTCTGAACAAATTTGAGCTCAATGTCTATTAGTTCAAAAGTTCAACCTGAAGTTCCTCTTTCTTCGCAATCTCATCGAACCAACACATATCTGTATGAAAATCCATTTTACCTCCATAGCAATGATCACACAGGGTTGATTTTAGTCTCTGATCTTCTCAGCAGTGGTGCTGATTTTGCATTCTTGGAAAAGGTCAGTACGATTAGCCTTGAATGTTCGAAATAAGCTAGGATTTGTAAATGGAACAATTCGTAAACCGCCTGATGATGATATGAATGATGGTTCTTGGTCAAGATGAATTGACATGGTGTCTACATGGCTCTTGAATTCTGTTTCGAAAAATATTAGTGTTAGCTTATTGTATATGAATACAACTAAAGCAATCTGGAATAGTATAATAAATCGATTCAAACAAGATGACTTAGTTCATATATTTGAACTTGAGCAACGTCTTTGTGTGATCAATCAAGGTTTTAGAGATTTGAGTACATACTACACGGACTTAGTGACTGTGTGGGAGACATATAACAACTTTTTTGAGCTCCTTGTATGCACTTGTGGTAAATGCGAGTGTGTAGTTGCAACAAAATAGAACAAGATGATAGACAAAAGCCGTATAATAAAATTTCTTATGGGATTGAATGATGCTTATGATGCTACACGACGCCAAATCTTAATGATCAAACCTCTGCCTAGTATTGAAGAAGTCTTTAATATGATATGTCAAGATAAAAGGCAACAGGTTTTAAAGCCAACAACTAATCCAGAAAATGTCATTTTCCAAACTTCTGCACCTCTTCTTGAGACACCTCAAATGGTTGCCTACTCAAACTACAAGACCAAACCAAAGCCAGTTTGTACACATTGTGGTATGACAGGTCATGTAGTAACAAAGTGTTATAAGTTGCATGGATATCCTCCAGGGCATCCAAAATCTACTCAAAAGATTGTTAATCATCATCAGTCAATTCAATCTGCTACTAAGCTTCAGAATTCTGGCTACAACAAGGAAAATTCCATTGCCAATGTCATGACAGACATGGTTAATACTCCTCATCAGCCAGTAACTGCACATAGTCATGGTGGTTCTCTTGACTTGAGCTTGTTTACATCAAAACAAGTTAATCAACTGTTATCTCAGCTAAATGCAGTTAACATGAAGTCAACTCCAGCGTCATCCTCATCTATTTCTAAGAGTGGTTTCATTACTTGTAATGCTACATCGGGTATTCCTTTTTTCTATTCATCCAATCTATGACTAGAAAATGATACTTTAACCTACCAACGCCATTGTTTTCTACCATTTCCTCTTTGGTACCTTATGGTTCTTGGATTGTTGACAGTGGGGCTAGGGGTCATGTTTGTTCTGATCTCACATTGTTCATCGAAGTAAAACCAGTCAAGGAACTCACAATGTCATTGCCAAATGGTTTGAAGGTTCCTATAATCCATATAGGAAATGTTCTTTTATCAGAATCTTTGATGTTGCATGATGTTCTGCACATTCCTTCTTTTCAGTTCAATTTGCTTAGTGTTAGATCTTTAGTTACAACTAGTCTTTGTTCTGCTCATTTCTTTAATAATTGCTGCATTTTACAAGAGCTTACTCAGGGATTGATGATTGGGAGGTGTAATATGCTTCATAATTTATATGTGTTTACTCCTCAAGACTTCCCATCATCCTCTGAAAAAATCTGCATTTGTGTGCTTCAGTTGCTTTGGATACTCATCTATGGCATCATCAGTTAGGCCATTTGTCTCTTCCTTGTTTCCAGTGTATTTCTTCTCAGTTAGGCACATTTTTACAACATTCTTCTATCATTTCTCAATGTACTGTTTTCCCTTTAGCAAAACAGAGAAAATTGCCTTACATGTCTAATAATAATCTTGCTGCAAATGCTTTTGACTTGGTCCATATTGATGTTTGGGGTCCCTTTGCAACAGAAACTATAGAAGGATATAGGTATTTCTTGACCATTGTAGATGACTCAACTAGGGTAACTTGGCTATATATTCTAAAAGCAAAAGTGATGTTAAGACTGTCTTTCTTGCTTTCTTTTCACATGTTGAAACACAATTTGAAACAAAAGTGAAATCAATACGTTCTGGTAACGCTCCATAATTGGCTTTTAATGATCTTCTTCAGTCTCAAGGCATCATTCACTATTTTTCTTGTTCTGTTGTAGAGAGAAAACACCAGCACTTTCTTAATGTTGCTAGATCATTTTTTTTTCAATCTAATGTGCCATTGATTTTTTGGGGAGATTGTGTTAGGACAGCTGCATACTTAATAAATCGAATTCATAGCCCTTTGTTAAACAATGTAAGTTCCTATGAAAAGCTTTTTCATAAACAACCAGTTTATAATGATTTACGTGTTTTTGGATGTTTATGTTATGTCTCTACTTATCCCAAGTATAGGACAAAATTTTCATCAAGAGCTAAACCATTTGTCTTTTTGGGATATCCCACTGGTTTTAAAGGATACAAGGTTTTGGATTTGGAAACAAATGAAATTTCAAATACAAGAAATTTGGTTTTTCATGAAACAGTTTTTCCTTTTCATAGTGCAACCTCTTCTGTTTCGGTTGATCATTTTCCTATTTTTCCATTATCTGTTGTTGATGTGCATATGCCTACTGATATGTTGTCACTTGATTTGCCTACTAATGTTTTACATGATGCAAATTCCTCTCCTAGTTCTGTTGTTAATACTCCTAATTCTGATCTGGTCCTTGATGATTTGCTTGTTTCATCTGCACCTCATTCTGATTCTGCATCTATACCTGTTGCATTCCATGAGGTCCAAACCACATCTTTATCTGACACAAATCATAACTTGACTGGTCCTGCTTCTATATGCAATAAGAGATCGAGACGACGACCCAAGGTACCTTCTTATCTTTCTGATTACCATTGTTACCTTTTACATCACCCTACTGGTATCACCTCTTCCACTGTTTCTCATCCTCTTTCTGAATCTCTTTGTTATGATGCTTTATCACCATCCTTTAAACATTTTACTCTTTCTATATGTACCACTACAGAAACTCATAGCTTTGCATAGGTAGTGAAGTCACCTCAATGGCTTAATAATATGCGTGAAGAATTGGCTTCTTTGGAAAAGAACAATACATTCAGTGTAGTTCCTAAACCTTCGGGTAAAAAAAATTTTGGATGTAAGTGGGTCTACAAGTTAAAATATAATTTAGATGGCTCTATTGATCGTTACAAGAGTCGTTTAGTTGCTCAGGGTTTTACCCAACAAGAGGGTGTTGACTACCTAGACACTTTTTCTCCTGTTGTGAAGCTTGGAATAGTTAAGTTGGTTTTGGGATTAGTAGCTCGTTTAGGGTGGAGTTTAACACAGATGGATGTATCAAATGCCTTTATCCTTGGAAATTTAGAAGAAGAGATATACATGGCCTTACCTCTGGGATACACTCCATCTCCAGGTGTTTCCTTACCTTTTGATCATGTATGTAAAAAAAAAAAATCCTTATATGGATTGAAGCAACCTTCTCGCCAATGGTATCACAGATTCTCATATGTTATGTTGTCAGCTGGTTTTATACAATCTGCTTCAGAACACACTATGTTTGTTAAACATCAAGGTGCTTCCTTTATTGCTCTTCTGGTCTACGTTGATGATATACTAATCACAAGCAACAATGATCAGGCAGTTTCTGATTTAAAGAAGGTTCCGCATCAGGCGTTTCAAATCAAGGATATGGGTGATCTCAAATATTTCCTTGGTCTTGAAATTGCAAGATCCTCTGCTGGCATTTCTATTTCTTAGAGCAAGTATGCTCTTGATATGCTTGCAGACTTTGGTCTCTTGGTTGCTAAGTCTTGTACAATTCCCATGGATCCCACTGTTTCTTTACATTTTGATTCAGGAACACACTTGAAAGACTCAACTTCATATCGTGAATTGATTGGGAAGCTGCTATATCTGACCATAACAAGACCAGATATAAATTTTGCAGTCAATAAGCTCAGCCAGTTTGTTTCTCGACCTACTGATGTGCATATGGTTGCTGCTCAAAGACTTCTGCGCTATATAAAATAAACCCAGGCCAGGGAATTTCTATTCTGCAACTATAAATTTGTTCTTGAATGTGTTCTCTGATGCAGATTGGGCTCTTGTTAGGACACTAGGCATTCAATCTCTAGATATTGTGTATATCTTGGCACCTATTTGATTTCTTGGAAGTCTAAAAAATAGAGAGTTGTAAGTAGAAGTAGTGCATAGACTGAGTATAGATCTATGGCTGATGCTACTTGTGAGTTGCTTTGGATCAACAAGTTACTGGCAGATCTTCATGTTAAGCTTCCAACACCGGCAAAGTTGTATTGTGACAACAAAGTTGCCTTTCATATTGCCTCAAATCTTGTTTTTCACGAGAGGAAAAAACACGTGGAATTGGATTGCCATAAGGTCCGAGAAGGCTGGGATACTTCAAACGTTTCATGTAGATACAAGAAATCAGCATGCTGATTTGCTAACAAAACACTGAGCTTCTGCTTCATTTCATCACTTGCTGAGCAAGATGTCTACTTTAAGCATTTATCTTCATCCAAAATCACCAGATTAATGCTTGAGGAGGGTGTATTAGAATGTTAGTTTGTTTGTTAATAGTTGGTTAAAAGTTAGTTAATAGTTTACTTTGCTTATATAGACTGTCATTATGTAAATGTAGATTAATTAATGAGAACACTTCTTTTTCTCTCATCTCATTCTCTGTCTTCCTTCGAGTTACATTCGTGATATTATGATATATTTACTATTATTGAGAACATTCTAACAGAACTAGTGTCTTCTCTACCTTCTCAAAACGATAAGGCTTTACATCCAGATCAAATCAACATAAAGCTTTGAGAAGCCCACTCGCCAAGACTTGACCACATCTGAATAACAGTCATCTTCCTTAGCACCAAGAGATTTTATGAAGGACAAAAACAGAAGAAACGTCAATGGAAAAAAAAATGTTGTACAAATCAGCCAACTCACAATTTACAATCCCAATATGGCTAACATATTTGTTGCTCTTGGGAATGATGAGCTAATTGAGTGAAGACATATTGCAACTCATATTTAACCTAAAAGATCTCACTGTAATTTGTATAAATAAGAGACTCACAATGTAATCTGAATTAAGGAAATGAAAACATAAGTTTACAGATCAATTCATTCTCATTCTCTCTTATATGCTATCAAAGCAATGAAAGAGCTCTATCCATTTATACCTTTAAACAATGCAAACTGTGTAACTGTGAAACTCACATATAAAACTATATCCTATGAAAATTACAGTTTGAATTTTTTTCTATATGGTCAAAGTCTTTTATGCTTTGTTAATGGCGACACACAAAGATCAGATCAGTTCATCACTACACTATATATCAACGGAAAGATCATGAGGTTCCAAATCCAGACTTCATCTCGTGGGTTAGAGTTGATTAAGTGGTTATGTTGTGGCTTCAGGTTTCATTATCGGAGGACATTCTCAGTGTTGTTGTTGGATCTAGGTCGGCTCAAGAGCTATGGATCAATATGGCCAAACATTTCAATAGGGTGTCTTCATCAAGGATTTTTGAGCTTTATAGGAAGCTCCAAACTGTCTCTAAAGGAGATAAGACTATAGATGAGTATCTCATAGAGGTCAAGACCATATGTGACAACTTTTCTCTACAGGTAGTCTTGTCATTGAGAAAAGGAAGATCTTTGCTGATATTCATGGTCTAAGAAGAGATTATGAACATGTTATTACTACTATTGACAAATTTATGAATATACTTCCTGGCCCAACCTATGAAGACATCACATATCGCTTAAAAGGATATGTTGACATATTGAAGAACTATGTGAACACACCTTTTTCAATCCCCACTTAGCACTCAACACTAGAAGAACATCAAAGAGTGGATACTAGAACAACAGAGGTCGAGGCCAAAGTTATGGCAGGTTTTGAACAAAAAGTAGATGGTCTTCCTCCACCAGAGGACGAGGCTTCCATCAACAACTATCATTAAACTCCTCAGTCTCCAATGTTGGTGAAGACATGCCAACTTATCAAATTTGTGGTAGAGCTGGTCATCATGCTCTGAGATGCTTGCACATATTTGATAATAGTTATCAAGATCAAGAAATTTTAACTGCTCTCTAGCTACTATGAGAGTAACAAACTTTACTGACAACACAAGGAGTGAATGGTTCCATGATACAAGTGCAACTGTACACGTTACCAACTTACCTCACAAACTTCAAGAGGCTCAACCTTATCGTGGATCATATTTAGTAATGGTAGGTGATGGTAAATTTCTGCCTATAACACACATTGGTTGAGCTTTTCTTCTAATAAATTCAGGTACTATTAAACTCAAAGATATGTTAGTTTGCCCAGACATTGAAAAATCATTATTATATGTGTCTAAAGTAACTTCATATTACCCTTGTTCTTTTACATTTGATGATGATGGTGTTGTTGTTAAGGACAAAATTACTCATAAGCTCATGACTCTAGGAAGAAAGCTTGATGATCTTTACCATATGGAAGATGAAGACAGAGGTGTTTCATGTGGCAAAAAATCCTTCGCAAGTGATATAATATGGCACTACAGATTGGGACATCCAAATCTTCAAGTCATCTAGCAGCAATGGCGAATCCAAGATGTATTTTGACTAGGTGCACAAAGAGGAAATTAGTGAAGAAATGTGAATATACTTTAACATTAATCTATAAAATAAACTGAATTTTTTAAAAACTTATGGGTGTATGTGCACCCTTAATTGTATGTAGTCTTGCCCATGTCTAGCAGCTATCTAAGAGTCAATCTATTATTTTAAATAAGAGCACCATCTTCATCAGTTTTATGAATCTAGTTGAAAATATGTTTCAAAAAATGATATTATCATTTCAATGTGATGGTGGTCGGGAATTCACTAACAATGCTTTCCTCTCACGCTTCCAAAACTCTAGTATTCAACAGTTCATCTCATGTCCTCACACTCTTCAGAAAAACAGGCTAGCAGAGAGAAAGCAATAACATCTCACTGAGTTAGGACTCACAATGATGTTTTACAGCAAGGTTCCATAACAATATTAGGTTGAGTCCTTTTTTACTGCAAATTTTCTCATCAATCTTCTCCCACCTACTGCCACAAAGGATAACAAGAGTCCCTATGAATTTCTTTACAATACAAAGCCTAAATATTTTGCAGTGGAAGCCTTTGGTAGTGTGTGTTATCCTACTCTCAGGGATTATGCAACTCACAAATTTGAGCCAAAATCATTGAATTGTGGCTTTCTTGGATATACTACTAAGTTGAAAGGATAAATGTGCATTTATCCACCTACTGGAAAAATGTATATCTCAAGACACGTTATCTTTGATTATTTGATAAGTCAAACAATCCATTCAACCATATCTATCTGCATCTTCAACCAAAGATGAGCAAACCTTTATTATCAGCCTGGTAACAAAGCTTCATTACACAACGTTAGTTTCAACACCTCAGCCAGCAACATATACATCTCTACGTGCTGATACAGTTCATCTACCACCTCCACCTATAAGTGCAACTCCATCACCAGTCACCATGTCATTAGCTCCAATTATTACTCAATCAGTGACTACCACATAGAGGAGTAAGAGTCCTAGGTGTACGACATGCTTTGATCTTGTTCCTATAGGCAACAACTTATATACCTCTCCAAGTGGGACAAACCTAATTGTTCACTCTGAATTAGAATCAACAACTCCATTAGAATTTGTAATTTAACTATAGAAAACAGATTTACCATATATTTCAATTCACTAAGAATTTGTTTCAACAAATGTAGTAAAAAAAGCAGTATCTTCTCAGCCTAACAAACACTCTATGGTAACAAGATCAAAAGCATGAATTCACAGACCAAATCCTAGATATGCCTAACTAACTCATAAAGTAGAGTACCAAAATCAAGGACAATTACTGAAAAAATAAAACATCCAGGTTGGAAGGCAGCAATGGATGAGGAAATTCAAAACCGTTGTGAGACTAAAACTAGGAGTCTTATGCCATATACACCAAACATGAATGTTTTAAGATGTAAATGGGTGTTTAGAACAAATCTCAATGCAGATGGTTCCCCTAACAAACTCAAAGATAGGAACCTAGTTAAAGGATTCAATCAAGAGGAAATGATTGACTATCTCGAAACTTATAGCCTAGTTGTTAGAAATGCAACAATAAGACTAGTTCTACATCTTGCAACATTTATGGAATAAAACATAAAGAAAAATAGATGTGAAAACGCCTTTTTACGTGGAAACCTAATTGAGAAAGTCTGCAAGACTCAACCAAGTGGCTTTGTGTACAAAGCAAGACCAGGTTATGTTTTTCAACTCCACAAGTCTCTATATGGACTAAAACAGTTCCCTAGAGCATGGTACAGCAAGTTTAGTGATAACCTCATAGAATTTGGCTTTATATGCAGCAACTCTGATGCTTTTCTTTTCATATGTAAGAAGGAAAAAGACATAAACTTTTTACTGCTCTATGTTGATGACATCATTGTCCCAAGTAACAACTCCAACCTGATGACAAACTTGCTGAAAAATTTACACAAGCAATTCTGAATAAAGGATATGGGAGATATACACTACTTTATGGGAATACAAGCATATAAACACTCATAGGAACTGTTCTTATCTCAACAAAAGTATGCAGAGGATTTGCTGAAAGTGGCAGCAAAGGAAAAATGTTCACCCATGCCAATACCTTTGCCTCTGCAACTAGATAAAATTCTAGATCATGTAATTACATTCTCTAATTTAACTTATTTTTGAATTCTTGTAGGAAAGCTTTAATACCTTACTCTCACAAGGCCAAATATCCATTTCACAATCAACTATGTGTGCCAACAAATGCACAGTCCATGTGTCTTTGATTTCAACCCGTTGAAGAGAATATTAAGATATATAAAAGGAACAACTACAATGGGTTTATCGTTCACAAAGACAACATATTTTACCTTAAGAGCTTACGACGATAGTGATTGGGCATGTTGCAAAGTGACCAGACAATATATAAGTGGTTATTGCACCTTCCTTGGTCCTAATATTTTATCCTGGTCATCCAGGAAACAAGAAATTGTATCCAAAAAGTATACAAAGGCAAAATATAGGTCTTTATTAGACGCATCTATTGACTTACTTGAATTGGTAAAACACTACGAGTATTAGCTGTTCTTATGCATCAAACTCTAGATCTTCTTGGGGACAATCTGTCTTCAATCTATCTCACAGCCAATACTACATTTCACAACATATCAAAACATTTTTGAAACACATTATCATTATGTGAGAAAAAGAGTATTTTTGAGAGTTTTAGTGGTCAAGCACAATCATGCTCACCATCAACTGGCTAACATATTCACCAAATCTCTGTCCTTTTGAGAAACTCACTCTCTCTTACAATGATTCACAATGTAATATGATTCAAGGAAATGAAAACATAAGTTTACAAATCAAAACCATTCTCATTCTCTCTTACATTTACCATTTTGTTTCTTTGTTTCACTCTTTAGCTCTTCAATACAATAAAAAAATATTGCAATCCAAATATTTCAAATTTGTCAAAAAGTTAAAAAATAATTAGTTGTTAACTTGATAATAAATTTAGATTTAAAAAATTTATCTTGATAAAAAATAGTTAGTAAAAAATTTATAATAGTTAAAAAATTTAGATAATTAAACATTTTCTATTTTTTTTACCGTGTCATCGATTAAATATAAATATTACCATAAAATTTTATTTAAAACTATATTTAAAGATTTGCTAAATAATAGTTCCATAGGAAAATCTTATGCACGAGATGTAAAACATAAAATATTAAGAATTGTAACAAAAATTAAAATATTTATTTACTAAGTAATTTGGATATCTTTAGCCTTATTATTATTTCTTGAAAATTTCGCCAATCAAACAGTATAGCTCTATAATAGCATGCTTATCTTCTCCGATCAAACGGTAAATCCAACGTTAAAATAGCGTAATCCTTTTTTTTGTTGCAAGACTAAACTATATAGAGTGTAACATTGTAGCAAAATTATTTTTTTCAAAACCAAGATAGCGTAGTTAATTATATTAAATAAATCATAATTCAAATTTATTTATTAATATGATTAAAATTTATCTAAAATGTTGATTATTATTATGTTTATCAATTTCATTAATTCAAACTTTTAGTTTTTTTTATTAAATTTATTATGCATTATGATTGATAATACATAATAAAATTAATTAAAATATAATAAAAATAAAATTATAAGATTTTAAGAAATTATTTAAAGTGAAAAAGTAATCTAACATAATATATTTTAAACTGAAATATCATAACATCACTAATATATAATGAAAATTTATTTAATAATATAATAATAGTGAGCGTTCTTTTTAGTGTGATATTTGGTGTTGCGGAGATAAATTTTAACACTAAAATGGTGTTGTGGTAGGAGATGGTATGAGTAAAGTACAATTTAGCAGTAAAGTGTCGTGGGTTGTAGAAAGCGTCTTTGCTAAGAGGAAGGATTGAGTAATTTTTTCCTTTGAAAAAGACGACATTGTTATATGGTGAATAGGCTTCATGAATGGTCTTCCTTCCTTAAAAGTTCCTCTTAGATTTTGGAAACTCTCACAGTTTTTAGTTATCGAAAGTTTACTTTTAAAAGTAAAAGTTCAACTCGAGCGGCTTCTTTTATTGTGTAATATGTAACATCGCAAGAATGGTTCTATTCGTACGTTGCGGCTAACCATACATCTTGGTTTAAAGAACTATTTTCCACTAAGAGAAATGTCTTTATGCCTTAATCTTTAAATTAGTATGCAGACATTGTTGCAGGTTTAGTTTTGGTGGAGGATGGTATACATATATGTTCTTGTTTTTGGTGGTTTCGATACAACTTTTGTTCATATCTATATTTTCAGTTATTTTGTTACTTTATTTATAAAAAGTAAGATGATTTTGTAAGAAATATTTATAAGAAACTATCAGCTTTTATAAGAGAACCTCAAATAAAAGTATATTAACTAAATAATTCTTCTAAAAATAATATAATCAAAAAATTTTCGTCTTTAATATTAATAATAAATGAAGAAGTTAACAAAAAACGTGAAAAACAAATCCAGAAAATTTCAATTGTTGTACCTCAAAATTTTAAAAGTCAAAACCCAAAACTTCGGAAACCAAAGAAAATACACTACTCTCACACAAAGATGAAATGACATGCGATAAATATGAGAAATGCTAAACAAGAGAAATGACCCTTAGAGGTGCCATGACGGATAACCACTCTTGATAACAAAGTTGAAGAGATCCACTCCAAACAAACTGCAAGGTCCAAAAGAATGTCGAAAACCAACCACGCACAAGAGTCCTCTTTTGATGAATATTTACTACCTTATGAATAAAGAACACTTAGACAATTATTTCGAACAAATAGATCCTAGATGACAGCAAGAACACTAAGAAAATCCTGGGGAGAGGCAAAGTCGAACTCGATATGAGATGTCCAGGAAACGTCGAAGATGCAGTCTCGCTAAAAAGAAAGCTTCGATCATACCAAACACATAGAGACAAGGAACACCCACCGCTAGCAGCACAAGCCGACCCTCAGGAGATGCCGACAAACGATCAAAACGGCAGATGAGCAACATGAGGTAACCAACCAAGAACGAGAGCAAGAACACCCAAACTTTATGACAGAAAAGTCAAACATCCTGATACCAAAGAAACACCAAACACACGCAACCCAAGCCCCTAATTCTAAGTACGCAACAAAGCCAAGCTACACATGTGCGAAACTCCAACACAAATAGGCGAAACTAGCTACCATACCAAACGAAATCCCAACCTAGACAAAGTCATACAAATCCGCAAAAGGAGAACTTAGATGAACTTACATAGACAAACCATATATCTCTATCACACCGAATAGAAGCCGACCTACGTAAGCATCCGAAGAAGACTAAGGAGAACTGTTGGGAGAAGACAGAGCACCACGGTGGAAGACGGTCAGAACGATTAAAAAAGACAAAATAACCAAAACCATCAGTCTAGGAGGGCCGACGACCACTCTTCCGTCAAACTATTCCACCCCAACAACCAGACCTACAAACACCAGTCACGCCAAAATTTGGACGAAGAGGCATTACTACAAATTTGGAGGCCAAAGACAACACTAAATGTAGAGGTAAAAAAAAGAAAAAGACGAAAGAGCTGCGAATGCAGGCGAAAGACCGACGTCATCACAAAACTTGAATGCGTAACTAAAGTTTTAATTTTTTGGAATAAACCCTAAACCCTAAAATTCAAAAAAGAAAACATATATTAGTGACACAAAAAATGAGATGTGAAAAGAAAAAAATTGGTCAAACTAATTAAAAAATAAACAAATGTCTCGAGGAAAAAAAGGTGTAGGGAAAAATGGAAAATGGGTAATATAGTATTATATTGTATATTGTTATAAGAGAGAAAATAATGTAAGGGAAATATATGATAGTTTCTTAATTAAAGATTGTATTGTTGTCATTTGTTTTCATTATCTGTTTTTTAAGAGTTGAAAAAATTTTATATGTAGTTTGACATAAATTTATAGGTTCAAATTTTGGTTTTAACTGTGAACATTAAAAATGAAATTCAGGATGTTATGAGAATTATTTGAAAATAAAAGAACAAAATAAGGGTCAAGATGAAAAGATGTAGCTGTCAATAATCTCAAATCAGTTAAATGGTAATTGTGGGGCAGAGTGAAATCAAATTGAAATAGATAAAAGAAAAAAAGAATTGAGGCGTACGAAGAAGAGACATTCCCTGACAAAAGGTGTCATGTCCAAAGCAAGAAAATGATTGTGTGAGTGGCTGTGTACCGTAACATTATGGTGCCTTCCTCTACATTTTGTGAGTTTTTATTTACACTTTTTTCTGTCAAACTATTTACATTGTTTTTTCTTTTGTAATTTAACTATTTACATTTGTTTTAAGTATTTTTTTTGTGATATTAGCTTCTAAACCATATCGGGTTAGTCCAGTAATCTAAATATCATAAATAAGAAAAATGTGCCCGCTTAGCAAGTGGTCATGTTCGATTCTTTACTTGGTAACAAGATGTGACATAACCACTAGACCATTTAATCCTTGTTGTTTTAAGTCGTGTCAAATTATAATATAAGATTAATGATTTGATAATCGTACTATCCAAGCCGAAATCAATAGGTAATAGGTGCTTATTTAATTGAATAACTTCACGAAAATAAGTTGATGTTTCAAAATTATCATACTCTAGTTATTTAAAAAAAATATTATTAAAATATTTTTTTCTAAGAATATCACACATAAAAAATTGAATTTTAGTGATTCACATTCTAAAATTTTGGGTCTCAATTCATTAATAAGAATTTAGGATTTAGTTTGGAAGAGTTAAAATTTAGTTTTGAGGATTTAAAATTAAAATTTGATATTTTAAAATTATTTAAAATTTTGTGATATTTAAAAAAAAAAAAAACATATTTATAGTATTTTTTGGAATAACTTGAAAATATATAATTTTTTTTGAACACAAGCTAAGACTATATAATATTTTTGAGAATCGTCCTTATTTATATTAGTTTTTTTCCGACATTTCTATAACTTTTATAATCTTAATAGATAGATTGAACCTAACTAACTTAGATGTCAAGATCCAAACTCTACAATTGTTCTACCACTAAGCTGTTAGAGGATCAACACTTATTTGTTTTAGTTTATGATCTTCTAAAATTTAATTTCTTTGATTTAAATGAAAAGCATGCTTTGGAATTTTTAATTTCTATTAAATGTGGCATTAAAGTTAAACTGATGCTATTGGTCTCCTTAGCTATTTCGAGAGATTAATTAGTATCACCATATTTTAATAACAACAAGACCGTAGATATATTTCCATAAACAAGAAATCGTGCAAAGAGAATACAAAATGTTAAAGCAGTCTTAATATGTGAGAATATTGTTTATTCGAGCATTTGAATGTTATAGTTTTAACATAATTTTTCTATAAGGGGAAAATGGAATCAGAAGAAAGAATAAGATATTAAAGGCAATTTATAGTGGAGGTAAAAAAGATAGTAAAAGGCAATAAGTATGTGATCAATCTTCAATCGTATGAGAAATTGACCTTTTTCTTGTCAAGAGAAATTGACTTTCTTGGATGAGTCAAAATCATTACGAAGCTATTATTGCGTGTTATATATGCTTGTGAATTGTGGTCTATATAGTGGGAGTTATCGCTGATAAAGCACAATGATACATCTTCGAAAGAATCCCATGAATAAATTTAAAATCAAACAAAAAATAAAGATGATTTAATTTTGGATCCATCCATTACGAAATCATCACTAGAATTTGGACTCATTCATATATTACATATTGTTGAATATCATAATTGTTTAAACATTTCAGACATTAACCATTTGTCGAATATGTGATAGTTGAGTTACTCGTAAATGATGGTTAAATGTTATATTCAACTATGTAATTTCCAAATGTTTACCGACACACAAGTATGATGTTTGTTCATAAATGTCAATTTATCGTTTGGAAGATGGTCATATTACCGACCATCTATGTTTGCTAAACTCTTTATGTGAATAACATGGTTTCTACAGAAAATTTGGAAGAGTAATTTCTTCGTATACCACCAAAATCAATGTTTGTTTCATAAACACCATTATTAAGTTTATTTTTCTAAAAATAATATCTTTGGAATTTTTTTAATATAAAAAATACCACGAGCATTAAATATAATTTGTAAAGACTTTTAGTTTAAGTTTTTAGGTTTGCATCCAATTCTTCTCGCAATCTCAATGGCTAATATTCGTCATCCACATCCAATCTCTAGAACCTCATTAAGTCATGGTTTTTCTTTATCCTCGCTTGAAATTTCCCACCTTTTATCACTATTGCAAAGAGAAAAATCGTGGTTTTCGTTATATATCAAAAAAATATTCTCATGTATATCATATCTTGTCAATTATCTTTTTGTGATTACAAAAAAAACTTTGATTCTCTCTGAACCTTAGTTTCCTTGCTCACATATGCACCGCCGCTTGCTTGAAGACTTGCTATTGGCGGCTTTTTTAGTGTCGACCGCCGATCCTCCACTTTTGTTCTTCGTTTTCTTCTTTCCCTTTGTATTGCTTTTGGTTTGTAGGGTAGATCTACTGTATGATTTTGACTGTAAATCTCGCCGGTTGGTTTACGGGAGTGGCCTTCGCGGTGGTGGGTGTGGGATATGGGCCTTTGGGTCAACAGCGCGGACCCCTTCGTGGCAGCCTCGGCGTTGTAGTCACTTTTTTCCTTAGCGGCTAGCCATCTCATCGTCTTCTCCGTCACTTTTGCCGGTTTTGGCCATAATTATGTGCGGTTAGCCTCCTATAAAGTATTGTATAGCTGTGCTTAGTCCCAGTCTCCGGCCTTTGTGTGAGCTTGGTCTTTCCTGTGTTTTTTAGATTTTAGTGGTCCTATATCGAGTATTGGTTGGTTTTATTGTAGTACCGAGTATGGTTGTTGGGCCAGTGGTCATATATTTTCTTGGTCAGTGGTTGTGTCATAGTTAGCATCATGCATTGGCTTGTTTTTCTGGTTTTTAGAAGTCTTGAATTTGCTCTTGAAACTTGGCGGTTTGTAGATGTTATGTTTTTTCGAAGTCCTTCATGGCCTATTCATATTGCTTTCTTCATTTTCCGATGAATCGTCTAGGTAGTTTCTAGCCTCCTCCACAAGATCGATCCTTCATATTCAAAATGAGGTCTGACTGGGAATGCCTTCTCCATTTTGGCCTTTGACACGTGTAATGTCATATCTTCTGGATTCAAAATCAGTAATGGTTATTTCTCTCTGATTAGACGTTCCGTTCAGCCACCTTCAAAAGTGCATCGCTCCTATTTTCCCAAGACTACATAAATTTAGTGAAGACAAATGAAGCAGAAGTTTCAGGCCTTGTTTGGATGCAGTGTTCCCAGCGTTTCGTCCTTCGTATCTCGTCTATGTATCTTGGATTGGTTTGTCTATCATTAGCATCTCTTAAACTATCCTCTTCTTTGTTGAACATTTGCAAGATTATGTTGTTTTAGTTATTTGGCTCTCGGTTATCAGGTTCTTGCTTTATCTTGTGTTTTCGAGCTTAGTTACTCGAAAATAGCAACATATGTTGCTTCCTGGATGTTGGAAATTACCTTCAGATATTTTAATGCAATCGTTGACACAAAAATATTACCTTGTCAATTAGAAGAGATATTTTCCTCATTTGTGCAGCTTCGAGATCCTCATTTTCAGACTACATACATGATAATGGTGATGGTTAAAGTTAATATCTCGGCATATGAACAAAAAAGCAAAAACAAAAAGGTGCCCTTATAATAAAGTATAGGAAAAAACAAATGAAACCTTCCATTTAACTAGATTTAGTTGTTTTCATTGATATATGATACTTGTAGGAGCTAGTTTCAAAGGGTGTTTGGTAAAAGTATGGTAGAATGTGACAAAAAAGACTCTAAAAGGTAAAACTGTTTTAAAAATGCTAAGTGTTGAGTAAAACCTCTAGATTAAAGACAAAATGGTAATTTACCGAGAACAAATCAAGCTATAATCTAAGTGTTTAGAAATTTAACTATAATGATTGTCTCCCTAAAAAACGTTATCAAAAGGAAGCTGGTTATAGATTTTGAATGGTTACTTGAGCTTGTGGTAGAGTTATGCATCATTTGGTATTGAGATTAGATTATAATCATCTTGTTGGGTTGGATGTGGAAGTTCCAACTTGTATGCATAAATTTTTTATATCTTTTTTCCTCTTAATATAGGTAGATCATTATTTTTTGAGAGTAACCATATAGTTGAGAGAAGAAAAACCGTCTGTAACATTAATTTTACAGCTTTTCTTACATAGTCAAATGAGTAATTTATTATGTTTGAGATCGCATATTTTACTTGAATGAATGTAGAGAGATATTGAACATAAAAGTGTATGAACATACATTATTGATATTAGAGTAGTAGTTTAACTTTTTGGTCACATGTATTAACTTACGAATGATTCAAGTTGGTTTTGACATTTCATATAAGCTTTGAACCTCCACCATCAAACTTCTCTATCGGACAAACCTATTTGCCAAGTCTCAGAGAGTTTATATTTTAGATTCTAAATATTCTTATATCTCTTTAGGTAGTTTTCAGTCTTATTTTTGTATTTTATGCTTAGTTTGTCGCATTTAGTTCCTAGTTTTGAATTAGATGCATTTTAGACTCTAGGTTTATACTTGTACATATTCTTGGATGTTTTATGTTGTTTCATGTGCCTAGGATGTGGATGCAATGAGTGAGAACATATGGGGATTGATGGAGCTAAATGGAAGTGCAAATGAAGCAAAGGTGATACATCGAGAAAATCGATGGTTTATACCCGTCAGTTATGGTGACATGAGCCTTGGGTAGAAGAATGAGAGAAAACCGACAGTTTACCAACCCACCAGTAAAACCACATGTATTTAAGACAAGAACCTTGGGTTTCATATTGAGAGAGAAATCGGAGGTTTACCATATAAAGCCATAAGTGCAAACTTGACCTTCTAGTTTCCTAAAAGCAATGAAAAGAATCTTCGGAAGAAGGATGGTTTCAGTGAACCCATAAATACATGTTTGGATTAATCATATGCCATCGATTTATCGTTCACTATCCCAAAGAATCCTAAATTTTGATAGGTGGCCTACTACATTAAAACTATGCCACCCTCGAAACTCGTCAACGAACTTGGGTGGTGGGGGAGAGCAACACTGTTGGAGGCGAATTTTTCATAGGTCAAATTTTAGAGATAAAATGTTTTATTTACGGTGCAAAAAAATAACTTAAAGATGTACACCATTAGTAATTTCAAGCCCATCAAACAATTAATGAATAGTCCGACACTAGAAGCTTGGAGAGTTAAAGGGAAAGTTTACAGGGATATGAACAATACAAGCTCTAAGCAGGGGTGTCAAACGGGCCGGCCCGCGTTCATTTGTCTCACCCCGCAACGAGTCCATTTTTTGACCCGTGGCGGGTTGACCCGCAAAACTCGCGGATAACTTATATATTGTCCAAGCATGCGTCTGCGGAGTTTTCGGTTTAGCGGGTTGGCCCGCAGACACTATATTTATAGTTAGATTATGTGAAAATTAAAATAAAAATGTATAAATTTTTAATTCAGCAACTTAATTAAGTTAAAAATAATTTAGAATTCTTTTTATAAGTATTTTAATTTTATACACTGAAATTTTATGTTTTTTTGATGAAATGTTAAATTGATTAATCAAAGTGAGAATAAAAGAGTATTATTTACAAACATATCTTTAGAGATAAGCGTCAAAAGAGGAGAAGACTTTAAGGTGAGATGAGTGTTCAAAGATGCATCGTTAAAACATGTTGCTAGAAAATCATGTGGGATAAAACTAGCAACATGAAAAAGAGTACATCGTTTGAACACCACCTAAAAGTAGAAAAAGAATAGTTAGATGAAGTATAGGACAATGCATTTGGAAAAGCTTGTAAATAAATCTGAAGCTGGAGGGAGTGACTATGAGGGATGGATCGATATCCAGCGGGGTTGAAGAGCATGGAGAGGTGAAGCAATGGTGTAGTTGAGGCTTGTGAGGCGGTCATCATTGCAACGACAAATTTGCTTTGTGATGATGGTGGTGGGGTGGTGTGGTCGCTAATGATGGCGGTCGTTCCTCTCGCGCCAAAGGTGGTAGATAGTGCCTTGGAAGCAAAGCTTTAGAAGAATTATATCAAGACGAGAGAGTGTTCGATGGCGTAGCGATGTCAAAGTTTTGGTCCATTCCAGAATAAGGCGGGAGTTTAGAATGGGAGCTGTGAGGTCAGAATAGACCGTGAAACTGAATGGACATGAAAAATTGATGATCTCTTGTCTCTTCTAGTTCACCATATAAAGCACATGGTAAAGCATTCCCCCATCGTTTAATTCACGAACCTGTTGATAACCTATCAAGGACAGCAAGATAGGAGACAAACGCGTAATGCAGAATAGATTGGGAAAACCAAATGGAGGAGTTAGAAGAGAAGATACTTATATGCTGCCATGTATGAGTGGGAGATAAAGTTGGCTGGTACTGATCAGTGTTGTGGCGCCAAAGGACTGTATGGGGTCCTGCAGTTGTAAATGGAGGAGCTATCGAGGCATGCCGTGGTATACCGAGGTCTCTAACACCCGCATCTCCCGTGAGTGCAAATAAAGGACTTAGTTTTGACCAGTCCTCGAACCAAAAAGATGTGCTTTGACCTGTTCCTACATTGAAGTGGAGAAACCTACATGCAATAGGACGGAGCTTGAGCAATTAGTGCCATATCCATGAACTATAGTTGTTATCCGGAAGATCCTAAAACGTGGAACTAAGAATGAGATAGTGCCTTGTCCAAGCTGTCCACAGCGAACCTGTATATGAAACTAAACGCCAAATAAGACCAAGTGAGAAAACAAGAGAAGAGTCATCCAAATTTTGAATACCGAGCCCCCTTGTGTCCTTTGGAGTACAAACGTCCTACCAAGCCAGCTTGGCATTATGATGAGAGGTAGGTAAACCTGACCACAAGAAATTGCTGCACATGCTGTTGATTTCCTGAATGCAAATTTTTGGAAGACGAAAAGTCGATTGCCAAAAATTTACTGTGCTAACGACTACCAATTTAATCAATTGTAACTTGCCTGCGTAAGAGAGTAACTTGGTTGCCTAGGAATTCATTCGACTCTGAATACGATCGACCATAGGTGAACAATCATCTCATGTTAATCGCTTGGTTGTTAGAGGCAAGCCTAAATAGTGGATATGAAGGGATTCTTGCTTAATGCCTAAGTTGTGGACAGTGTGAATAAGATCTGATGGTGGGTTTGTTGTGTGGAAGATGGATGATTTCTGAAAGTTGACATGCAATCCCGACGCTTTACCAAATAAGATCTATAAAATGCCCGTAACTGAAGATGGTTGTCTATTAGTGAAGACAAGGATATCATCGGAAAATCAGAGGTGAGTGAGTTGAATGTCGCGACACTTTGGATGATATCCAAAGGCACTTGTCGCTGCACCTGCATTCAAAAGCTTCGACAAGATGTTGTTAGCGATTACATAAAGATATGGGGGAAGTAAGCAACCTTTCCGAATTCCACGAGCACTAGGAAAGTAACCCACTGGTTCACCGTTCACAAATACAGAAAAAGTTGTCATGGATATACGCAGACAGATCCAGTAGATGAAGAGTGGAGGAGCCTGAATGACCAGTAATATAGAGAGAATAAAATCCCAATTGATAGAGTCGAAAGCCTTTGAAATATCAAGCTTACGACTACAACGGGAGGAAATGGATTGTTTGTGATAGTCTTTGATGAGTTTGGTGTCAATCATGATATTCTCGAGCATAAGTCGACCCTTAATGAAGGCACTCTGGTTTGGCTCGATAAACTCTAGAAATAATATCTTCAACCGGTTAGCAAGTATTTTTGATATCACCTTGTAGATTATATTGCAGCATGATATTGGCCTATAATCCTTCGTTGTTGCCTGGCTGTCACTTTTAGGAATGAGTGATATGAGTGTGGCATTTATTCCATGCGGTAAGAACCCGTAAATAAAGAAAGATTGGACTGCAGTAACGAAATCCGGTCCAATAAGTGGCCATGCAGCTTTATAAAATTATGTAGTATAACCTTCCGGGCATGGAAATTTATTTGCAGGCATGGAAAAAAGAGTATCTTTTATTTCCGATGCTAGAATCGGATGACAAAGAGAGTTAGCAGAGGCGGATGAGCAACGATAAGTGAGAAGGGTATGATATGGTATATGAATTGTTGCAGGAAGATGCTGGAGGAAGGGTTTGAAATGAGTCACCGCCGCTTCTTTGATTGATGGAATTTCTGTGATTGTCTCCCCTGAATCCACTACAATACGCTTGATAGAATTGCGAGATGTCCTGGAACTAGCAACACGATGGAAGAAAATAGTGTTATGATCACCATTCTTGAGCCAATTTATTTGTGATTTTTGCTGATAGAAAATCTCTTCGGCATGAGCTAAAAAGCGCCATTTCTGAGCAGTTGTGGATTCAGTCTCGATGTTAGCTTGTGTTGGATTCATCAAGACCTGTTCCTGAAAAACACAAAGATGATCAAAAGCCATACGAGTTTTTTTAAGATAGATCACCATATACAGTAGAGTTTAAGTTGGTAAGAACATGTTTTAACGCCTTTAGTTTAGTGTAGAATAACCGGAGAGCCATCCTAGAGATAACTAAGGTTGGTGAGGAACTCCAAGTAGATTGAATAACCTCAGGAAAGAGAGGATGATCAATAACAAAATTATTAAATTGAAATTGTTTCTGAATTGAAGAAGTAGGGGTAGAGAAATGAATGACGTATCGAGCATGATCGGAGACGCCATTGGCTTTGAATACGGAATAAGATCTCGGGTACTTGGCAAACCATGTGTCATTTGTGAGTGTGCGGTCTAGTTTTTTGCCAATTGGATTTGCTTTGTGGTGATTCCACCAAGTGAAACGCAGACCGACAAAAGCCATGTCGGTGAGATCACATTGGGTGACAAAATCCTGGAATTGAAACATTTCGATGTTCCTTGCATAACTTGACATGGAATGCTCGGTAGAGGAAAAAACCTCGTTGAGGTCATCGAATATTAGCCATGGAATGGGGTAAGCGCCACAAAGTCGACGACTTTCCGTAAGATCCCACCATAGCTGAACACGATCTGCCTGAAAATTAGATGTATAAACACAAGAAATCAGTACAATGTCATCATTCTATAAGGTGACTATGGAAGAGATTAGTTGGGCAGTTGTGAGCAAAGGTGTAACAAGAACATTGTCACGCCAGTAAACCCAGACACGAACCAGACGATGGGCTGAGTAGTTATGAATTTCCTGCCATCCGGGTATGGCTGCTTGCAATATACGAGAAAAATTATCAAGTTGAACTCGAGTTTCTAATAAACATCCGAATTGAGGTTTCGTGGAAAAGATCCATTGGCGAATCATGGTGTGCTTAGAGGCTCGATTGAAGCCTCTTATAGTCGAAGAAAATATCGACATGATATCAGTGTCTCCGTGAGGAGACTGATGACGGTTTTTTGGAAGCCATATGTTTTGAAAGGTTTCGCGAGGGTATAGTTGCAGGCTGATATTGCAATTTTTCTCTCGGTCTAGTAGAGTTATGGTTGTTCATTTGATCTTCCTTGATATGATTTTTGCTATGGGTCTCAATAATCTCTCCTTCTTCAGCATCTTCTTCCTCACCCTCGGCGAGAACAAAGAAACGTGACGGTGAGAAAGAAGGTGAGTTGGTGGATTTGATGGGAGAGTGTGTGGAACGGTTGTTATGATAGATTATTAACCATTCTTGTGTTGTATTTTGATTCACAAGCTCGTTAGCTAAAGGCTGGTCATGTACAACGGTAGAAGCTGCTGGTACTTGAGATACAACTTCAGGTGTCGAGGCGTTTAAGGAGACAATGGAAATGGAGGCTGTTGCTGATGGAAGAGGGACAATGAGGCCTAGCTCCCCAGCTGTAGTCGCGAGAACCTCCTGGAGATCTGCAGCAGAGCCAATAGAAATGTTAGTATGTTGATGAGTTGAGTTAAAATCTAAAGTATCAGATGTTTTGTGTTGGTCAACGGCTGGATCAATTGGGCCTTTTGTAATTATTGTTGAGGCTGGATCAATGTGGCATTCTGTTGCTGCCAGTTTGAGTAGGGAAGCAGAAACTAAATCATTAGGTTGAGCCTGAGTTATTTCCGTTGCCGAACTTTCTGGTCGAGCATGATGAGCTGCAGGAAGTGATTTGGTAACATCAGTAGGGGGATTTTTTCCATTCGGAGAATTTATATCCCCAAGAGATACAAAGAGTGCATTTGAGAGGGAGTCAGTGATAAAACACAAGGACCAGAACTTTTTCGTTATCTAGTTGTATTTGGTCGATTTGTTCTTTTTCAAGATTGACAATGACGAGGACTCTTGCAATATCTAACCGAACACATTTCTCTGTGGTAGGATGTAACTTATGAGATTGACCTACAATGTCACCAAAAAATCGTAGACCTGCATGAGAAAAAGATAGCCAGGAACATGTTTAAAATCAACCCACGGAGGCATAGAGGAAAGATCTTGCTTCTCTAAAGCTTTGGACGGACACCACTCCTGAACCACCAGCAAGATGTCTGAGATATGCCAGTATTTCTTGCGAAAGACATTGGTACGAATCTCTGGAGAGTCTATTAGGAACAGGATAATGTCGTCTTGTAATGTTTGAACATCAATTTTGGATCCTTTGCCATCCCGATTCCAGAGACGGTTTATTGTTGTATGAATTTTCCCGATGTGAGGAGCAGTTCTAATGAAATAACCAACTAAAAAATTGTTCCATAGAGGTTGTGGATTATCACGAAGCTGCTGTGGAATTTTCACTTGCGCAATTCCATTATTAAGAAAGAAAAAAGTTTGAGCATGGTCCAAGCGTAATTCGGAGGTCATATATTGAACCTTGTGAGACCATGAAATCGATTGTGAGTTGTTGAGCAAGGCAGAGGAAGAATCGAGAGTGCCACCAGCAGGTGACGACAGGTCCTTCATGGAAGTCGACGCTTCCGGTAAGGGCTGAATCGTGAGGCACAAGTCAAAATAAGAAAAGAGACAAATCGCCCTAAGAGAGGATAAGCAAAAAAAAACTTTAGTACCATGTTGAAATTTTATGTTTTATTAGATAGATTATTGATTATAATTTATTAAATACATAAAATTATTTATAATTTAATTATTTTTTGTTTAAACTAGTTGTCTGCGGGCCGATCCGCCAATTTGCGGACAAAAATCCGCCAATCCGCAGACAAAAATCGGTCAAATTTTTCGTTAGATTTGCTCCAATCTGTTATTTTCTTCGATTTGAACAAAAAATTCAGATATTTGTAAAATTAAGCAAAGCAAATATCAAAATTAAGTATCCGTTAAAATCAAAACAAACCACAAATACAAATATTTTGTAAATCGGATATCTGATTTGCTCCATTATATATATATATATATATATATATATATA
>OVBE01002439.1:0-10461 GCA_900406425.1 Iberis pinnata
TCATCTCAATATTGCTCACTTAAATCCACATTTGTCCGAGACTTATAATCCAACTTAAACTTTGATTCTATATATAAAATATGCTAAATTGAAACTGAAATTTCCTATGCTTTTATATTAGCAAGAGGATTATATTTATCTTATCTTCTTTTTAATACTCTTCATATTAAATGTTAATATTCTCTCTCTCTCTCTCTCTCTCTCTCTCTCTCTCTCTCTTCNTTTTTGGTGACGACAGCGTATTCTGGCCGAATAATAAACAATAAGCCGTTTCATATATTACTAGTACTACGCATCTATGATGGGATAAAACGTTTTTGAGGTCAAACCCTATGCTTATTATGTCATATAATATGTCAGAGTATTAGGAAGTTACGACACGACGATTTTCTCTCTCTCTCTCTCTCTGTGTGTCGCGGATAATGTGATTTTACGAGGCTTGGTTGATGCAATAGATGCAGAGGTGACTACCATTGGGCCACTTGATCATTTGTAATTAATATCCAAATTATTTTGCTTTGACGCGACGATAAAATAAAGGGATATGAAAATTCTCCATCACTCTTTCTCGTTTTCCCTCACAAATAGTAGTTTGCATGCAATCTCTCTCATTCTATTTTGTTTTGTCTCACAAACAGTATGCATGAAACCTACTATTGCATGTAATAGTAATATTTCCTGCTTAGTGCTTATCCTATGCAACAACCAAAGGTTCACCAGAAAGATGGCCAGTATAAATCTCGTCGTTTCTCCTCTGGTAGATACGTATGGTACGTATTATTGTATATTCACTTTGTGTCATCTTTGTATGGTATGTCATCTTATCTTGTGAATCTTTTGTTATGAAAATTATTAGGAGATTGGTCATATATCCAAAAGGGAATGACAAAGACAATGGCAGTGGATACATTTCAATGTATATTGAAATAGATAGCGCAAGCCTCTTTGCTACAACACCTAATGAAGTGTATGTTGATATCCGATTTTTCATCTTTTAACAAAAAAGAAAATGTACTTTACTATTCAAGGTATGTATATGTCTAATTTACATATTTATAACTTGAATTGGAAACAAATGCGGTGCGGATTTTGAGCCAATATTCTTAAATCCGCTTATTTACTTCCATTCATAGTTTTGTTAAAAAAATTTGTGGTTTTAAAATATATAAACAGTAAATCTGCGCACAGATTTCGAAGCACATAATTGCATGTATTCCATTGAAAAACGCACTTCACTCTCTCCTCTTTTTTTTCTAGCGGTACAATTAAAAAAAGCTACAGTAAAAGTGTAATTATTAAATCATAGTACATCATTTAATCATAGTACATCAATGCTCAACACATTTAATAACATTACGAAACATGTTGCATTTTTTAACAAAAAAAAGAAAATACTAAAAATAAGTATTTTTATGTTAGCAATCATGTGTAAACTCTTTCCAAAAAAATTTGAAAATATAAACGATATATTTAAATTATTTTATGAGTGATTTTTAAAATATCAAACTTTTTGATTTGTGTTCGAAAAATATAAAACTCTTAATATAAACTCTTAAAACTAAATCCTATCCCAAAACTCTTAAAACTAATTTTTATATTTGTGATTTTGAAAAAAATATTTTAATGGTATTTTTGTAATAATTGAGAGTTTGTAGAATTTGTAAATAATGAATTTATTTTTGTGATATTTTATGAAATTATATTTTATTTTATATAAATTAAAATAAAAGTTTCTAAATATTAAACATTTATTCAATATTGTCGGTTATGGTAATCAAAACTATTTTTATAATTATAATTTATAAAAATATATGTCCCGCACCGCAATTATTTTTATTCACCATTCAAATATCATTCCGCACCGCTAATTTTATCGTAACCGCAGTTGTTCCGCACCGCTAATTTTCTTTCTCGCACCGCAGTTAATTGTACCGTCCCGCTTATTTTTTCTTTCCGACACCACTTATTTCGTTGTTACTATTCAGAGTCTTATGTTTATTAGTCTTTTTTTCCCTTATGTTAAAAAACTGTGTGTATATATAGATGTTGAATCAAAGCAGTTCCATATATTAAGAAGTATGTGGGGATTACCGAAAGTTCTTTTGCTTGATACATTCAACGACCATCAAAATGGATACATCTTTGATGGAGATCATTGTGAGTTTGGTGTTGATATCATTGTTACTCCACCTCCTACTACATGGGAAACCATATGTTTTGATGAAGAACTTTAACATCCCAAGTTTTCTTGGACTTTGGAGAATTTCTCTCAGATATAAGAAAATCCTCTCATATCAAATAGTTTTTCAAGAGGCGAGAATACGCAAAATAAGAAAGCCCCGGAGACAAAAAAAACAAAACAACATAGAGTGAGAAAACAAAGCAAAGGCGGTAAATCCACAACTGGCGCGAGCTGACATAGCCGGCGAAAAAAATGTACTATCATATTCAATGTCACTCTATTTTTTAATTCTTACAGTATTCATGTGTTGTAATAATAACTCAGGCTCTTTGTTGAAACCGAACAAGGGATTGTGACTTACGACTATAAACCTGACATGCACACTTGGGGGCAACTTGGAAGTTCTTAATCAACTTGATTGTTTATCACTTACAAGTTGACCCCAAGTTTGCATGTAAGGTTTGTAGTCTTAAGTCACAATTCCTTGTTCTGATTCATTAAATCAATATCTGAGTAATCTTGATACTCAATCTCATTATCTTACTGCTAATTTACTTCTTGTATTAGTTATGTATTATAATAACTTAGCGTTTTTGTAATGGGAAGTTTCATATAATAATAATTGTTACTACTCACTCGTAAGTTGTAACACAAACATGCTAATCAATAACTCCACCGTATTCAAACATAACTTAGAAGAAGAAACAGTATATTGGTAAGAGAATCATAATTTTGTAAACTACAGAAAAACTTTATCAAAAACTCAGTCCTGTCAAAAAAACATTCAAATCCATAAATCACTTTCACATTAAGCTCACTCTTATTACTTAGACGTAAAGTTCATCTTCAATAAAAATAACTTAGCCGTATCGTATATTATAAAACAAAACAATAATAATAACCCAGTGTAATGATAAAAAAAAACTTAGGCGTACAATAACCGAGGGAAATGGTGTCATACTACGCAGCTATGATGGGATAATACTTTTGCGAGGTCAAACCCTATGCTTATTATGTCAGTTTTTATGTCATAGTATTAGGCAGTTACGGAGCGTGTAATGATGCTTATTACGTTACCAAGGACAAAAATTTGAAACTGGTTACTTTTCTCAGACATATAGAAAAGAAATCCCAGCATTTAGTAATGTAACTCAGTCGTATCTATAATCTTAAATTTAATAACTCAGACATATTGTAAACGTAACCCAGAAATACATTAACAATAACTGAGCCGTACTAAAATAATTCTGATCCGTCCATCAATGGTAAACTGTAGCTCGGATATTTATAAACCATAACTCAATTGTTTTTTTTTTTTAAGAAAACTAGAACTCAGTCGTATCACAAAAACATTCAAATCCATAAATCTGTTTGACATTCAAATCTTACTCTTATTACTTTACCGAGGTAAATAAAAAAAGTAGAAGAGGCGGAAATACACAAAATCGTGACTCTTTGAATTTATTTTATATTAAAAATGGATATAGGGAACTCCGCCAATTGTCTTTGATGCGACGGTTCTCACTCTATCTCTCTCTATATTTATTTCTCTGTTTTCTCTGTTAATTTCTTAACAAATTCAAAATCTCTCTCTTTCAATTTTCCTCTTAAAAAGTACGCATGAAATCTCTCTCTTTCGATTTCGATATTGCTCACAAACAGTATGCATTCAATCCGCTTCCCCCCTTCTTATCCTATTCAACCACCAAAGGGGCACCTAATCTCCAAATGCTTATTTTAATATTGGCTGCTTATCCTATGCAACTACCAAGGGTGGTTCTTGCAGTACTATGAGATAATTGTGTAGTGTGAAAATGTTATTTGGATGGACCTATTCTAAATGGTCGACACATTTTCACACTGCAAAATTATCTACAGTTATCTGAATTTGAAGATGGAGTTTGCTGAGTACCACTTGAAGGATCCTGATGAAGTTATGAGGATTTTTCTATCAACAATAAAGCAAAAAACATTCATCCATGAAGTGAAGGGATGTGATACTGTTCTTGTTAATCTAGCTTGTTTTTATATGTTATTTTGTAAATTAAAGTTAACTTGTAAGTTTTCTAAACAACTTTTGTTGTAAAACATCAGACATCTCACTTTCTATGTAGTAACGAGCTCTAAATGCTGTCAAATGTGCATAGTATGTTGGTGGTACTATTGATACAAGTTGTTGTAGTGCACAAGAGTTGTGTTAATAGTGCCAATAGCATACTACATGCACATCTTGGCAGCATGTAGAGCACGTTACTACATGGGAAGTGAGATTTCTGGTTTTAGAACAAAAGTTGTTTAGAACACTTACTAGTAATCATACAATTAAAGTACCTGATGTAATTTTGTTATTTACATATGGAAAAACTTTTATATTCATATTTACTTGTTAATATAGTCATGTATTCTAAAATTAACTCAGCCCTTATCAAACAGAACCCGTCCATGTATAAACAGAACTCATACGTAGTCAAACCAAACTCAGCCGTCTGAGAATAGGACTAAGTCGTAGACATAACTCAGCCACTAGTTAATAACTGTTAGTCGTAAAAGTAAAGACGAAAAACCAGCTTTCAGTAAGCAATAATCATCTTGATGTAACTCAGTCATTTCGTGTATTTTAATTTTATAAATTAGGCACTCGATAAAAGTAACTCATCCATTTCGTTTATTAATAAACAATAATAATAACCCATCGGAATGATAAACAATAACTTAGGCACTAATAATGAAATTAGTCAAGGTTTAGAGCACTCCAATTGTACACAGGAAAAGGAAGCCTTCGGTAAGATAACTAAGCTGTAGCGTTCAACTTAAAATTTTATAACTCAATCATCCAATGAAAAGTAACTTAGCTGTATTGTATAGACAGTAAGAATAACTCATTCGTATGATAAACAATAACTAAGTCGCTTCATATATTAGACGTATTTTACGACGGAGCACTAATATCGATTAATTATTAGGACCGAGCAAATGATGCTTATTACGCAGTATGGGGCTATGATGTGAATTAATCATAACTCAGTCGACAAGTAAAGAACATAACTCAGAAATACATAAAGATAAACAAGGCCTTTAGTAGGATAACTTGGATGTAACGTTCGTTTACTACTGTTTCCGCTTTTAATTTGTTCACATATTCTAATACGTTTCTTGAAAACGTAAAAAAATCTTTCTTTAAAAATTACAAAATCTTTATTGAAAAAAAAACTTTTAAATATAAAACATCAAGTGAAAAGAAATAGAGTGACTACTTTTTATATTGCCTCTCATGTATAAGACAATACTAATAACCCATCTAATTGATGATCAATAACTTAGCCGTGTAAATACAACATCTTAACCTCTCACTTTGAATCCATTAAAAAATCGATTTCGATATTGCTCACAAACAGTATGCATTCAATCCAATTTTGATACTACTCACTCATAGTACAAAATTATATAAACTAATATAGATATTAACCATGTAAACATTAAAATTTGTATATAACTTAGGCGTATAATATCGAGAAATTGTTATAACCGAGGCAAATGATGTCTTACTAGTAGTACTATGCAGCTATGATGGGATAATATGTTCCCGAGGTCAAACCCTATGCTTATTACTTCCCAGATATGACAGGATGATAAAGTCAGTCTCTCTCTCTCTCTGTCGCGGCTAAAGATGTTATAATACGCAAATATAATGTGATTTACAAGGCGTGTAATGATGTCTTATTACGTTACAGAGGACAACAAAATATTAAAGAGGCGGGAATACCAAAAATCATGCCTCTTCGATTAATACACGACTAATATAATTTTTATTCTATAGGGATGAGTTGTTCTTGAATCGGTAAACGTAATAAGGGTTGAGTTATTCTTAATTCAGTAACTCAAAGGTTTTTTGTCATTTTATGTCAAATATCTCTCTCAAGTCTTAACCCATAAATTAATATGATTTTCTTATAAACTTCAACACATCAAAAGCATCACAAGTGAAGAAAATAACGATAAGTCAGATTAACGATTCAAAGTCAAAATTCAACTATAATTAAGAAAAAAAACTTGGCATAAAGGACAGAGTCTTGCAATGGCAAAGAGTTCTATAAGAAAGGCAAGATCTTCTTTCTTGCAATGGTAAAGAGTTAATTTCTTGAGGATTGCCGAATTCTCCAAAAACTAACTAACTAGTTTAACCCCATTTGTGTCACTGATTAGAGTTTCAATCTCAACATACTCGAGAGATGTTAAGAGACACTTAAGCATGGATACAATTTCAACTTCATCATCATCATCTTTATGAAAATCATAAAATTTCTGAAAACAAAACCAAATGGACAAGTTAAGTGCAACATAGTTTTCAGACTCCAAGGAGATAAAGTTGATAGTTTTAACTAAAACAAATCTAACCACAACAAGAGATTTCAGATTCGGACAACTCTCAAGCCAGGATATCTAAAGCAAGCGTCCAAGAAAGAAAGGTTATGAAATAAAGGTATACAATGACCACATTTTAAATAATCAAAGATGTCCTGCAAAGAAAGTTTCATAAGTTTCTCAAATGAATCCAAAAAATAAAAACTTAGATAGTCAATTCAGAAAATATTACCTCAGTTGTATCCGAACCGATGACCAATTTTTTGACATATGAGATCTCAAGGAGAAGATCACAAATGATATTTATCATTAGATGATCACTTGGATCATTATCAAAAGCAAAGGTAAGATCTGCCACAACAAGAGATTCTAATCTTTTTTTAATTTGAAACTACCATTTTCACTAGGGGAGAGGCGAAGGTACTTAAGCTTAGGAGCATCAATTTCAAACTTTAACCCTTCCGAATCTCCGCTACCATAATCAAAAAGTTTAAAACTCAGTAGAGACTGAGAGCAGACACGTAAAAATTGTGTATCACACAAGATACAATCGGTTATGCATACGCTTTCAAGAACTGGACAGCTTGAGATCAGCTTTTCCATTTCAATGGCAAGCTTTGCCAGATAAAGTTTGATAACTTTGAGAAAAGGTAAAGATATTGACATTGGATTAGTCAAGATTATGTAACTGAGATCTAAGTATACCAAGCTCTCGCAAGTGTAAATGGCCGGAGGTAACTCAAAACCATCATAAGGCGCAACCCGGTCAGATATGTGGAGATTTTTAACCTTGCTGTCAATCACAATTTCGAAAGCAAGATTCTCTGTTTAAAGCTATGCGTGTCTTATCTTCATCTAAACAGCAACCAAACCTACAACTTTGAAAGCAAGATTCTCTGTTTAAAGCTAGAAACTTGTAAACAAAACTCATTAGGGCGTTGTATTCTTGAAAATAAAAGTAATCCACATTCAACGCATGTACATATCTCCAGATATTTCTCCATCTCTTAGATAATACACAACTTTTAACGACATCTTTAGTACAAAGATTCAACATTATCTGACATAGTAAAGATTCTGGTAGGTTCCTCAATTTTTCTTCGTCGTGTCTACTTACACTTATTTGTTGGGTAACAAGTCCACTTTTATCCATTTATTTAATAATTTGCAAAATCAAAGAGTAATTAATACTCAAATCAGTTTGATGATTTAACCGAGACCAATGAGAACCTTTTTAGAACTCTATGAAATTTCACAAGGAAACTAATCTATAACATATAAACACAAAGTATTATTTCTAGAAAAGCCTAGATTTTAATAGAATAAAATTATTGAAATAGCTAGTGATCACATAAACAAATCGAAAACACATGAATCTACGAAAAATTAAGAGAACCTGATGGATTAAAAGGAAGAGAAGAGCGGAAAATCGGAGATGGATTAAAAGAGAGAGAATGAGAAGTTGTTTGTAAAATAAAGAGCGAAACATAGAAATAAATAGAGAGATAATTGTCTCGTCAAAGTCAAATATTTTTAATAAAAATCATATAGTGACGAATTTTTGTATGAAAGGCTAATTAAATATACATACAGGCAGTAAAGAGAGAAATATTTAATAAACAGTTTCACTTGCCTTCTCAGTCTCATTTTTTGTTTCTTCTCTCTCTCTCTCTCTCTCTTTATTTCTCCCTATCTATCTCTTTCTTCCAAATGGATCATTTAGCTAAGACCCGATTCGAAGCTTATGTTAGGAAACGAACTAACTCTCTACCGGTCTATGCTATTAAGCAAGAAGGGCTTGATCATATTCCTAAATTTCATTGCGAGATTACGGTTTTGGGATGGAGATTCAAAACTCTAACCTCCTACCCGACACAAAAAGCCGCTAAACAAGTAGCCGCAAGATTAGCATTGGAATTATTGATTATACAAGTTGGTTCCTACCTCTTTTAAAATAATTATGTAAATTTTCATTTTACTAAGTTTAGCTTCTTTGTCATTTTTGTAATCCAGGATGATGAAGTTCTTGGTGTTCCTTTCAAAAATATGTTGCAAGAAATTGCTCAGAGAAAACTAGATACTTTTCCATTTTATAATACTATCTCCTTTGGTCCACCGCATGATCTTTCTTTTGTATCAATCGTTCAGTTTGGTCAAAAAACTTTCAGTGGAATGGAAGCTAAAACCAAAAGATTGGCAGAAATGAGTGCCGCTGAAGAAGCCTTGAAGAGAATCAAACATGGTGGTGGTAAAGTATTTTTTATTTTTTTTCCTTTGACAGATTTATTTGTGGAACTTTCTTTTTATGTCCCTCTTTTGATGAGTATATAAAACACTTAACTAAGAAATGGTTCTTAGTAATTTATCAATTTTCTATTTATTTTTTCACTTTAAATAGCTAAGAAATCTTCTTGAGATCTTCTTAGCAACTCCAATGAAGGTGGTCTAAGAATGCTTCAGTCTTTCTTTAAGTTATACCTAGGGATTTCTGATTTTATGATGGTTTAAGAAAGTATTGTTAGTCTGTTACCATCAACACTTCTGGTTTTCTTACCTGACCAGATCCATTGGTGTTTCTTAATGAAAGTTCTAAGCAAAAAAATGTTAAAAAAATCAGAATCAGCTTGATGTAACTCAGCCGTGTCGTGTATTTTAAATTATATAACTCATGTATTCAATAAAATAACTTAGCCGTTTCGTTTATAACTGTATAAGACAATAATAATAACCCAGTCGAATTATAAACAATAACTTAGCTGTGTAAACATAACTTAGTCGTATAATATTGATAAACGTCTTAAACCGAGGCAAATGATGTCTTACTACGCATCTATTATGCTATTATATGATATTACTTTATCGAGGTCAAACCCTATCCGTGAATTCTCATGCATGCCAAAAAAAATTTATGACTTTGACGCGACGTGAGTTTCCCTCTCTTTATTGAAAACGTAAAAAATCTTTCTTTAAAAATTACAAAATCTTTATTTTATAAAAAAACTTTTAAATACTTATAAAACATCCATTAAAAAGAAACAAAGTGACTACGTTTAATATTGCCTCTCATTTTGAAAACACCAAAACTAGTACTACGTTTTATATTCATCAAAATCTCTTTACAATGCCTAGGTCCTCGAGAGGGTCTTTTTGGGTGTCAACAAGATCTCCATCTCCTGAACCAATTCATACGAACAAAATTACTCTCATAGTCGGGGATGAGTATGAATTCGTGATGAGTGTTCGTACACGTGGGAAGAAAACAATGTCTGAGTATTGTAAATTGAAAAATGTTGATCCTGGCACGTTTCGCTTTATGTATGACAACAAGCGACTCATACCTACGGATACTCCTCTTTCGGTTATTTCACTCGCTTTTGTATTTAATAACTTTGTTTAAATCCATTATATCAGAAATTAATATTGTCATGTTTTAAATTTCTTTTTAGTTAATGATGGAAGACGATGCTGAGATTTCGGTGGTCTTGGAGTAGTTTGAAGTTTGATGGTGGTCTGTTAGCTATTTGTATTTTATTTTCTTTCTGAATATATTTAAAATTCTTGTAATTCCAGTATGTTATGCAACCTCTGCAAGTTATAAGTTATATCCATTATTTTAACTCAGTCGTATATTAATCATAACTAAGTCGGCAAGTAAAAAACATCACTCAGAAATAAACAAATATAAAAAAGGCCTTCAGTAGGATAACTCAGCCGTGACGTTCGTTTACTAAGAGTTCACATATTCTAATGCGTCCCAAAAAATTATCTGACTTTGACGCGACGTGATTCTCCCTCTCTTTCTTGAAAACGTAAAAAAAATTCTTTCTTTAAAAATTACAAAATATTTATTTTTTAAAAAAACACCAAAACTAGTGAAATGATGATGTGGAAGGTTAAAAGTGAGAAATACAGGGGGG
>OVBE01002439.1:10475-30674 GCA_900406425.1 Iberis pinnata
GGGGGGGGGGGGGTTGAATTCTTATTAGCATAGAAAATTGAAAAAATCAGTCATTTTAAAACTAAAAGAAACATCAATCATATAAAAACGTAGGGAATATTACGCAACTATTCTGTCATAATACTAGGCTATGATGTTATTACGTTACCGATGTATAAAAAAATCATGACTCTTCGATTAATAACTAAGCTTTATTGAACGAGAACTCAGCCGCATAAAATTTTAAAAATAAACAAATCCAGGTCACTAAACAATATTCCACGTCAATAAATCATACATTATACATATCAAATTTCTCAGTCGCTCAACTATTTCACTCTAATAAAAGAAAAAACGGTTTAGTGACCTAGTTATCGCCCTCGTCATCTTCATCGTTGAAATCTTATTGTGAACCCTCTTTGAAATTTTTGGTAAGCTGCGATTGATTCCTCTTGATATATGTTGCGAATGAGTTTGTTTCTGTTGCAGACGAGTTTTATTTATGTTGTGGCAGAGTTTGATTTCTGTAACGACCGAGTTTGATTTACGTTGTGATTGAGTTTGATTTTGTTGCATATCAGTTTTTATTGTTGTTGTGTCTGAGTTTATTTTTACATATAAATAAAAAATATTCTTAAACACTCTTGTATTTTACATGGAGTAAACCCTAAAAAAACAACAGTTTAGTTTCCCTACTTTTAACCCTGGCCGTCTTCTCCGAAATCGTCTTCGTCGAAACTGTATTCGCCCTCGTTGTGTTCTCTTGTATGTTGCGAGTGATTTTGACATAAAATGCGACTGAGTTTGAATATTGTTAAGACCGAGTTTCATTTCTGATACCACTGAGTTTTAGGCCTTGATTGTTTGCAGAGATTTTAGTTTTTGTTTTTCAAAATCTATATTTTGAGCCATTCAAGATTTAAGGAAAATAGATTCCCTAAAATTTTGGGAAACTAGTTTTTAGCAGTTTTGTTTATTTCTATGCCGAAACTAAATTCTATATTATAAGGGATTTAAAAACAAAACTGCCGAAAGTTTTTTTCTGTAATAGACATTGAATATTTTAAACAAAAATGAAAAAACTGTCGAAGTTTTTCATTATGTTATGGTTGATTTTGTTTTCCATTGCAGCTGGGTTAATTGTATATATGGTTGATTTACATTTTTCTTTTTATGATCAGATGTCTGCCTCTGAATATCAAACACGAGATTACCCTCCAAGAGTTTTAAGCGCTTCCAATCTTGGAAAAAAATTGTTAAATTAAAATGTTCGTTTTGGAGACGTCCTGGATGTTAGACAAAAAGTAGGTGAATTAGTGTGGGAAGAGCTGAAGACGTTTCCTAGTGGAATCATTGGCAAGCTAGGTGAAAGCTCGATGGTGTGGTATGCTAAGACAGTAAATTATCTACTTTGTAGACAGCTTCACGTGAATCAGATGGAGATTTGGAGTTTCGTTCATGATCAACCTATCAGGTTTGGATTAAACGAATTTGCTGAGATAACTAGGTTAAACACAAACCCACTGCCAACATAAACTTTTAAACCTGAACCTGAGCAATACGAAGCTTTCTGGGATGAGTTGAATGTGCCGCTTGGGATGGGACCCAAGTTAGAAGAATCACTAAGTGCCTGTACGACATTGACTGAAGAAAAGCGCAAATGGTTGGGCCTATTATTCATGCAAGCCATTGGTATTTATGCTCTAAGTAAAACTGCAATAATGGTATTCGACGATGAGGCTATGATGGAATACCCATGGGGTCGTCTTGCTAAGTCGTACACCCTCAGTGGTTTAGTTCACGTGTTATTGGTTTAGGGGTATGAATATGTCACGTGCTTCAGAGAGAATTATGGGAACAGGTTAATAAACGGTGAGATTCCGCTTTTTCGATGGGATGGAAGTCGTCCACGTGCAAATTTAGATGATGCCATCTCTGATGAGATCATAAATCATGGCACGGTAATGTTTCAGACTGAGTTTTTTTAACTATATGGCTTTGTTATATTAAGACATTTTGTATCTCTTGTATTACTGCTGAGTTATCCAGTTGTTATTTTCTTATTGGATGAGTTATGAGGTAGATAGTTTTTATTTACTTGATGACTGAGTTGTTTTTATTTACTTGATGACCGAGTGGCTTTTAAATTTTATATTAGCTGTTTTGGCAAGGTAATGTTTCAGACCGAGTTTCTAATAATTTGGTGGTTGTGTTATGTTGTGAATTTTTGTATCTCCTGTTCAACGAACAAGTTTTTATTCAGTTTTTATTATCTTGGTGACTGAGTTACGAGTTATTGATAGCTATTTTTTATTTTTAATTATGGCAGAGTTACGCGTTGGATAGTTTTTAGTACTTGTTGGCTAAGTTTGTTTGAATTTGAAGGCAGAGTTATGTTTTAAATTGTGCAGGTTTGCATGAGGAATATGGTCATGAAGGAGTCTTTTCGAAACTTGTTAAATGGCCGGATGAAGAAGACGACACAAAACTTGTGAACTTGATAACAAACATACACGCATGCCGCTATGCTAGTGGTTTTTGGGATGTGCACAATAAAAGAAGGAGGGACTCAGACGTTCCGCCTGCAACCGAGCAACAAACAAAGAAGCAAAAGAAAGATAAGAACAATAAAAGAAGGAATGCTGAAGATCAGGTGAGGCCGAGCTACCAACAGAGGAGCAGAAGAAAGCTGTAGGGAAAACCGCTAATATAGGTGTGGAATCTATGGCTGTGTTCAAAAATTCTTTGCGGGTGTTAGCTGAGTCAATGATGGCGGGGTTCACAAAAATGGTTCCTCTAATTGTCATATAGACATTCCAGTTGGTTAAGCAAGAAAGTGATTTACGTGGAAGTCCCGTAAACAATGATCACCTCTCAAAAACCCAACCCCCCATCTATAACATATCACTCACCGTCTAATGAGGTTCCACCCATAGCCTTGAGCCCTGAAAAAAATTGTAGAGGAGAAACATAAGGAGGTCGAGGATAGGGTTTGTAGTGACCCGCACAAGGACTCTGAAAGAATGTGCGGAACAGACGTGCCGGGAATCATTATGGAATATAACCTAACTAGTTTGACTGAACTAGTAGGCCCGAGGAAACTCAAGAACCATTGGATTCAAGTTATATTATAAACTAAATGCCTTAAGCTAGTTGGGAAAGACCGTAATTGATCGGCACGTGAGTATGTTCCGAACCAAAGGACCGATGACTGGACTATTTTGTGTGTGTGCTTGGTACCGCTGAGTAAGCAGCTTGGGTGCCTGCTTGGAGTGCTCATTGAGCTGCTTAAGCTTGTTTGAAAGGTGTGTGGGTGTGTGTTAAGAGTGTGCTAGGCGTGTGTTGGCGTGAGTAGCCAACCTAGTAGGTGAAGCATACAGCTCACAAGCACCTTGGTTTCTTTCCTTAGAAGAAATCTAAGCAGCTCGCACACCACCTTGTTTCCCTCCATAGAAGAAACCTAAGCTGCTGCCACCAGCTTGGTTCTTCTCTATATATATCAACCAAGACCCCATTTTTTCACACACACATTTTGAAATCAGTACCAAAGCTCTGCGAAAATCACATCAAGGAACTAGTTAAGTTCGAGTTAAAGATCAAGCAAGAGGAGAAGTTGAATCTGTCCTAGACCACTTTCGGATCAGTTTGTAAGGGAGAATCCAAATCTGTCCTAGATCATTTCGGATCAGCCTTAATCCATCCATCCGATCAAAAATCAAACCTTGTTAAGGTGAGTTTGCGATTCTTGTTTGGACTGCAAAAGAGAGATTGTGTGAGTCCTTATTGAGTGTCGTGATATATGTGTGATTTTTTCATGGCTGGTTAGGTTGTGCGGTTACATGTGGGGTGGATTTAAAGTTAGAATGATGCTGGAAATATTTTAATCATGCATTAAAACATATGGATAACTAACTAATAAGCGAGTTGATATGCCTTGTGGATTGTGTGGGTTTGTGTGGGTTGTGGTCGGACCATTGTCACTTGTGAGGAGTGATCGAGATGGTGCTGGAATGTGTGATTGAACCATTGTCACTCGTTAAGCCTTTGTGGTTTCAAGTGATTGAGATGGTTTTCATGGGTTTGGTGGTTGTTAAGGATATCAAACGCTAAGAATATAATAACTAAAATGTACTATTAAAAATTAAGCATTAAATCGGTCTAAACCATGCTTGTTGATTGCATTTCATGTTTGGGTATTTTTGGGGGAATTATTGGTGCAGGTTGTGGACCGAACTCACTGAGCTTAGTAGTTGCTCCTGTCTCACTCTCTTTTGCAGGAAACCGTAAAGGAACTTAGAGGGACTAGAGGAACAATAGGTTGCTGGTTGTAGTTTGTTTGGTCTTTTTAAAAATATATGTTTTGGTTGTACATGTACATTTTGAGCGTTAGGCTCGGGCCCAAACTTGTGTATTATATGCTTTGTAAACGTTTTATGTATAAAAGAACTATGTTTAATATAAATCTGGTTTCGTATGATACATTGTCTTGTCCGGACTGTACTAACGGCTTAGCGTCATTTAGGTTGGCAAGCCCTTAATGGCGTTAAGACGGGATTTTGTACTTAGTTATTTTATCTGAGGTTTCAGATTTGTTTCGAACCTCAGATAATTTGCCTAAGTATAGAATCAAAGTGACGCTCCCTTTCTACTCGTGATCGGGGGTGTTACAAGGTGGTATCAGACCATGGTTCGCCATGTTCACATGAAACTTGATTTAAATTTTTTCGAGTCCAAAATTGTCGCAAAAGGCTATTTAAGAAAATCAGCATTGTTCCTTTATATGAGTTTATCGATTGGGACTAGTACTTAGATTATTTGTTAAGATTCCTCCAAGACGTCAGGGACCAATACCGCTGTACAAAGCGCCGAACCAACTGTATCAACCGAATATTGAGTTTTACTCAAGCAGTTCTAATGCATTGCATGTTGGATCAGAACAAGAGTCAGTAGGAGATAATTTTGAAATGGAAGGACTAGAATTTCAAAATGTGGGGAATGCGGGCCGTCATGGGAGTACGGCTAATGTGATGGATGTTGAGTTCGAAGTGGACAGTTCTGAACAAGTTTGATGTCCTCATCAACGAGAAAGACAATTTCCGCTAAGAGAAAGGGATCCATGGAATGCGTTTGGGGATCGTCTTTTTGAGCGGTTAGATCAGCAGCGGACTCAACCTAGAGACGTGCCAAACTTCACGTCTTTGGTTAAGTTAATGCGGACATTGGAAACCGCTTGATATATGGGAGTACCGATCCTATAGTTGCGGATAACTGGTTAAGGAACATAGAGAGGAACTTCAACGCCACTCATTGTCCAGAAGAATTTAAGAAGGATGTGGCGGTATATTATCTTGAGAGGGATGCAGATCACTAGTGGCGCAATATAGAAGGAAGATTTTGCGAAAGAGCCATTACGTGGATCGAGTTTCGAAGAGAATTTAAGAGGAAGTATATTCCTTCGAAAGCTCGAGACAAGCTGGAAACACAATTTCTGAGGCTGGAACAAGGGAACCGAACTGTGAGAGAGTATGAAGTGGAGTTTACTAGACTCCGAAGGTATGTTCAGCTTACCCCTGATCAAGAACCGGCAATGATCCGTAGGTTTATGAGGGGACTACATCCAGAGATTTTGAGTAGATTACAAGTGAGCGAGTTCTTCGATTTTTACGAAGTGGGGGAGCGCGCTGTGAATGTGGAAGAAGGACTAGCAGCAGAACGTGATGCGACGTCTAATTGCGTGTAATTTAGTTGCATTAATAAGTTTACTTGATGAATGAATGGTGTATGGAATTCTTTGTGGTTAGGAACATTGCATGTTGGTGGAGTTTCCACTCACGTACTGTTTGACACGGGCGAGACACATAGTTTTGTGTCACCCGTGGTCGTCGAGAGTCTTGTAGGGACCTTTACTAGCATTAAGGTCAGTGTGCCCATTAGAACACCTGGTAACTAAATCCTTCAAGCTGATAATTGTATGGTTGAAGTACCGGTCGAAATAGAGAAGAAGGTATTCCTGGCGAATCTGTTAGTTACTTCTTTGAACCAGCATGAAGTAATTTTGGGCATGGACTGGTTATCGACGTATCCAGCGAACCTAGATTGCGGGAAAGGCCATATTACCTTGAAGGATGGTAGCGGTTCACTAATTTCCTATAATGGGATATGTCCAAGTAGTGGAATATCACTCATCTCAGCCCTAAGGATGGAAAAGGAGTTAGATGATGGGGAAGTTTATCTTGTAACCTTGACCACGATCGAAGATACTTCGGAAAAAGAAGAGTGTCTCGACACGATTCCGGTAGCAAGAGAGTTCCAAGATGTATTTAAACCCTTGGAAGGATTACCTCCATTTCGAAATGATCCTTTCACCATAACTCTCGAACCTGGTGCAGCTCCAATAGCAAAGGCACCATATCGAATGGCTCCAGCAGAACTTGCGGAACTAAAGAAACAATTAGAAGACCTTATGAATAAGGGTTTTATTCGACAAAGTTCATCACCATGGGGTGCTCCCATTCTGTTTGTGAAAAAGAAAGACGGAAGCATGCAGTTATGTATTGATTATCGAGGGATCAATAACATAACTATTAAGGATAAGTACCCGTTACCGAGAATCGATGAGTTTCTTGATCAACTACAAGGCGAAAGTTGGTTCTCAAAGATAGATTTAGCGTATGGATATCATCAAATCCCAATTTCCGATACGGATATCCGGAAAACCGCTTTCATAACGCGTTACGGACATTATGAGTTTATCGTGATGCCATTCGGATTGACTAACGCACCAGCAGCCTTCATGAGACTCATGAACAAAGTGTTCAGAGAATACTTGGATGATTTTTTCATGATTTTGATAGATGATATTCTCATATACTCCCGTAGTGCTGAAGATCATGAGAAGCATTTAAGATTGGTGCTAGAACGTTTGAGAAGTCAAAATCTTTTTGCTAAGTTTAGAAAGTGTGATTTCTAGAAAAGAGAGATCGAATTTTTGGGCCATCGAGTTTCCAAATAAGGAGTCTCGGCCGATCCAGAAATGATCAAAGTAGTGCAAGAATGGCTGCAACCGAAGAACGCAACAGAAGTGAGGAGCTTTTTGGGTCTAGCCGGTTATTATAGGAAGTTTGTGAAGAACTTCTCGAGTATAGCTAAACCTTTAACTCGATTAACCAGAAAAGAAATTAATTTCCAATGGACCAAAGCAGCGGAAAAAGCGTTCACCCGCTTAAAGCAAGAGTTAATTTCATCACCTATATTATCCTTGCCGGAACCGGGCAAACCTTTCACTATTTATACGGATGCTTTGAAAGTGGATTTGTGATGTGTATTAATGCAAGGGGATAAGGTGATTGCTTATTCCTCACGACAGTTAAGAAAGCATGAAGTGAATTATCCAACACATGACTTGGAATTCACTGCGGTAGTTTTGCGCTTAAGATTTGGAGATCTTACTTATACGGCGAAGAAGTGGAAGTTCAAAATGATCACAAAAGTCTTAAGTATCTTTTTACTCAAACTGATCTGAACTTAAGACAAAGGAGATGGATGGAGTTTGTTGCGGACTATGATCTTAAGATCCTTTATCATCTCGGGAAGGCTAATGTTGTGGCGGATGCGTTGAGTCGTAGAAGAGTGGATGCTAATGCGGTGACCGATTTGGAAGCTTTAGCAAGTGAATTTAAGCCGGTGAAAATAACGGCATTAGAAGGAGAAAGCAGTGAACAGTTAGGACTTCACGCCATTAATCAATCTGGTCTCATTCAGCGAATCCAAGAACAACAAAAAGAAGATTCAAAGCTGAAAATGATAATAGAAGAGTTAAACGCTCTAGACCAAATGAATGTTAGCGAATATCATCTACCGGATGAAGGAACGTTACTTTTGAGAGGAAGAATAACCGTTCCATCGAGTCATGGCCTGCAAGAAGAAATTCTAAAGATGGCTCATCATTCCTTACTTAGTATCAATCCGGGTGGTACTAAGATGTATCGAGGTATTCGACAGTACTACCATTGGCCAGGAATTAAGCGCTCAGTTGCAAAGTGGGTAGCACAATGTCAAACTTGTCAACAAGTAAAAGTCGAGCATCAAGTGTCAGGAGGATTATTACAGAACTTACCTATCCCCGAATGGAAACGGGAAGCAGTTGATATGGACTTCATTACGGGTTTACCGACTGCTCCCGGAAGAGGGAATGACTCGATTTGGGTAGAAGTCGACCATCTAACAAAAACTGCTCATCTATTACCCATGAAAATGACGCATAAATTTGCGACTCTAGCTGAACTCTACATAAAGGAGATAGTCAGACTTCACGGAGTTCCAGCAAACATTGTGTCGGATCATGACCCACGATTTACCACACAATTTTGGCGAGCCTTTCAGCAAGCCTTGGGTACAGACTTGCATATAAGTACAGCTTTTCATCCTGAAACAGATGGTCAGACCGAGCGTACTATGCGGACTATCGAAGATATGCTTTGATTGTGCATGCTTGATTGGGCTGGTACATGGGAACAACACTTACCATTAGTGGAGTTTTCGTACAATAATAGTTACTACTCAATTATCTTTATGCCGCCATATGAAGCACTATATGGATGACCATGTCGAACACATGTATGTTGGACAGAAGTTGGAGAGAGACGAGATTTTAGACCAGATATAGTGGAGATGACCATAGAAAAGATTAAAACGGTTCAAGAAAATATGCTAAAATCTCAGGATCGTTAAAAGAAATATGTCGATCAAAACCGAAGGGAACTTGTATTCAAAGTAGGAGATTTTGTGTATCTAAAAGTCACGGCACAAAAGGGCAAAGAACAATTTAGAAAATTCGGGAAGCTAGCTACGCGATTCATTGGTTCGTACTGAATACTTGGAAGAGTTGGAGAGTTAGCCTATCGATTAAAACTTCCCTCGGACATGGCGCTTCATCCGGTATTCCATGTATTGATGTTAAGAAAGCATGTTCGAGATCCAAACGAGATTGAGCCGGAAAGAATAGAAGATCTTCGAACTAATCTTACTTACCCCCAAGGACGTATAAGAGTTGGAGAAAGGCGAGTGAAAAAGGTAAAGAACCAAAATATCTCGAAAATACAAGTGGTCTGGGGAAAACAACACATAGTTGTAACTACGTGGGAAGATGAAGAACAATTTAGAGCGCAACATCCTGAATTGTTCGAAGAATCTGAAGGATCATGAACCTTTAGAATTTGGGAGGAATTCTAATAAGGGGGAGAATGTAGTGACCCGCACAAGGACTCTGAAAGAATGTGCGAAGCAGACGTGTCGGGAATCATTAAGGACAATAACCTAACTAGTTTGAGTGAACTAGTAGGCCCGAAGAAACTCAAGAACCATTGGATTCAAGTTAACTTATAAACTAAGTGCCTTAAGCTGGTCGGGAAAGACCGTACTTGATTGGCTCGTGAGTACGTTCCGAACCGAAGGACCGATGACTACATTGTGTTGTGTGTGTACTTGGTACCGTTGAGTAAGCAGCTTGCGTGCCTGCTTGGAGTGCCCATTGAGCTGCTTAAGCTTGTGAGAAAGGTGTGTGGGCGTGTGTTAAGAGTGTGCTAGGCGTGTGTTGGCGTGAGCAGCCAGCCTAGTAGGTGAAGCACACAGCTCACAAGCACCTTGGTTTCCTTCCTTAGAAGAAATCCAAGCAGCTCACACACCACCTTGTTTCCCTCCATAGAAGAAACCTAAGTTGTTGCCACCAGCTTGGTTCTTCTCTATATATATCAACCAAGACCCCATTTTTTCACACACATTTTGAAATCAGTACCAAAGCTCTGCGAAAATCACATCAAGGAACTAGTTAAGTTCGAGTTCAAGATCAAGCAAGATGAGAAGTTGAATCTGTCCTAGACCACTTTCAGATCAATTTGTAAGGGAGAATCCAAATATGTCGTAGATCATTTTGGATCAGCCTTAATCTATCCAGCCGATCAAAAATCAAACCTTGTTAAGGTGAGTTTACGGTTCTTGTTTGGATTGCAAAAGAGAGATTGTGTGAGTCCTTATTGAGTGTCGTGATATATATGTGTGATTGTTTGATGGTTGGTTAGGTTGTGCGGTTGCATGTAGGGTGGATTTAAAGTTAGAATGATGCTGGAAATAATTTAATCATGCATTAAAACGTATGAATAACTAACTAATAAGCGGGTTAATATGCCTTGTGGATTGTGTGGGTTTGTGTGGGTTGTGGCCGGACCATTGTCACTTGTGAGGAGTGATCGAGATGGTGCTGGAATGTGTGATTGAACCATTGTCACTCGTTAAGCTTTTGTGATTTCAAGCGATTGAGATGGTTTTGATGGGTTTGGTGGTTGTTATGGATATCAAACGCTAAGAATATAATAACTAAAACGTACAATTAAAACTTAAGCATTAAATCGGTCTAAACCATGCTTGTTGATTGTATTGCATGTTTGGGTATTTTTGGGGGAATTATTGGTGCAGGTTGCGGACCGAACTCACTGAGCTTAGTAGTTGCTCACGTCTCACTCTCTTTTGCAGGAAACCGTAAAGCGACTTAGAAGGGCTAGAAGAACAATAGGTTGCTGGTTGTAGTTTTTATGGCCTTTTGTAAAATATATGTTTTGGTTGTACATGTACGTTTTGAGCGTTAGGCTCGGGCCCAAACTTGTGTATTATATGCTTTGTAAATGTTTTATGTATAAAAGAACTATGTTTAATATAAATGTGGTTTCGTATGATACATTGTCTTGTCCGGACTGTACTAACGTCTTAACGTCATTTGGGTTGGCAAGCCCTTAATGGCGTTAAGACGTGATTTTGTACTTAGTCATTTTGATCTGAGGTTTCGGAATTTTTTCGAACCTCGGATAATTCGCCTAAGTATAGAATCAAAGTGACGCTCGCTTTCTACTCGTGATCGGGGGTGTGACAGGGTTGATGAGGAGACCCCTACAAAAGGCGATGGTAGGTTTGATGAGGAGAAACAGAGTGACGTCGATGAGGTTGTGGAGAGCCCTGCAAAAGAGTTTAAAGAGAAACAGAGTGAGGTCAAGGATTCGTTGGTGGCAAGAGGCGATAGTAGGGTTGATGAGGAGAAATAGAGTGAGGTCGATGAGACCGTTAACTCTCCTCCTAAGGGACGCGTCGCAAGTTACAACACAGAACTGAATGAACATAAGAAGAAGGCAGAGGCTGAGTTAAAAAAGAAAAAGGCCAAAGATAAGAAGAAAGCGGCGGACGAGAAAAAGAAGAAAGCAGTGAAAGCGAGAAAGAAGAAACCGGCGAAAGCGAGAAAGAAGAAAGCGGCAGATGATAAGAAGAAAGCGGATGAGGACAAGAAGAAGGTGTTGGTGAAATGTGTGGATGAAGATGCACATTAACAATTGAGGTTGGAAAAAATAAAACCTGTTCGGGAGAAAATGGTTCAATTATCTCATAAAAGGTCAAGTATCTCCGAATGTGCTCCTGGAGCACAAGGTTTTCCTCAAATTGGGCCAGATGAGATGACGTGCATGAGGCAGGGTATTAATCCTTCAGTATCAGTATATGATCCTCTAGCACCTGGTGAGCCGGCTCAATGGAAGGCATTCATGGACCACATAAAGCAATTCGAGTATGGGCCTTAAGACCATATGTTAATCACTATATCATCATTCTATTCATAAATTGAGATGTGTTTAATTGTACAGGAAGGAAGATAAGCCGGATGGTGAGGGTCAGTTCTTCAAAGTGCTTACTACTGGAAGAAATGAGTGGGGAACAGATAAGAGCTTTGGATGGTTGTGGGATACTGTAAGTCTACTTTACGGCTAGGTTATTTTGTTAACGTTTTTATATAGGTGACTGAGTTATTTACTCTTCGATGACCGGGTTATGATATTTTATGCTTCTTTCTACAGCTTATAGCTTCGTATACTAGAGTCTTCATTTGAAAGTCCATGGAAGAGCCCACCCCATTCTGGAGTGACCGCATTGCGTTTCTCGATAGCGGGTTCGGCAAAAGCTAGCGCTACGATCATAAAAATTTCGAACCAAACCCGGATACGACAAGAAGACCTTTCGACAAAAAGATGCATATCACGTTGATCTGGGGCTCGAGAATATTCATTGCTACGACTCAATCATTGGACATGTGACAAAAGAAGTATGGAGAAAGTGTACAACGCTTTTCAACCCTACTCGAGATGATGCCACGGAGGCTGGACAAATTTGTTCCACATGACAAACGAAAACCTACGGGGAATACATGTTTTGCGTTACGATGGATGGATGTCAAACACGTTGCACAAAACCATATATTTGGGGATTGTGGGGTGTTTATATTAAAGTTTATTGTATGTCTAGCGCTTGGGGTCGTTTTTATGGTATAAACGATACCAATGTTGAAGGTATTAAGTCGAAAATGGCAGTAGAGGTCTTTGAGGACCCTAAATCATATAAACCAATCTTGAATAATTTTGGTACTGGAACCTAATCTTGTATTGGAATTGTTAGAATATATCTATAAAATGCGCATATTATACTTAAGAACTCTGATATCTTACAAAATTACTATAACTCAGAAACAACAACGAAAACCATCCAAAACATCAGTTCAACAAGAATGAATCAAAGGATACAACCGATATACCAGCAATTTGTGGCATTACTGTTACTACAACTCAGCCTACTGAAAATATAACTCAGCCTTGATACTAAAATAACTCAGCATTTAAGTTAATATAACTCAGTTTATCATTAATATAGCTCAGACTTGGCCCCAAAAAAACTCAGCATTTAAATTAATATAACTCAGTCTACCAGATAGTTATTCTGACACTTGAAGGTAGAACGAACGGACCAATGTCGCAGAGAAAGTCCCCGTACAGGTTCGATTTTCCATAGGCTTAGAAAACCTTGCATCTGTCGAGTATTAGAGACATAAACTGGTGGAGTTTCGTGCGCCATTGTTTTCAAATCTTTATTCGAGAACATCTAGCTCAGGTGAATATGATTCCTCGAGTCATTCAATCTGTTATCGTCGAATACTAGTTGCCAGAAACAACATGTAGTGAATTATACAAAATGTGTTAATAAAGATACTCTTTCCAATCCATAGTGAAAATAAATAAAATGTATGTATCTACTTTGTTGAATACGAATTGATAATGCTATCGAGATGTATGTATATATGTAGTCATACGGTTACATTAAACCTAACATGTAGATTTGGGAACGAGATCTAACTCATATAAAGTTAATCATATAGAATGTACTCTAAATAACTCATCAAGAGTCTATCTCACGTTTTTATATGAGAAAATTATCATAATAGTAAGGGTTTTGGGTTTAGGGTTTAGTTAAATTCCCTTTTTTGTATTTGTTAGTAAACACTAAACCACAAATCATTGAAGAATGTGAATTACATAAAATATGTTAATAAAGATCCTCTTTTCAATCCAAAGTGAATATTAATAATATGTATGTATCCACTTTAGTGAATGAGAAGTGATAATGTTATCGGGTTGTATGTTGTCTTATGTTTACTTTAAACCTAACATGTAGATTTGGGAACAAGATCTAACTCATATAAAGTTAATCATATACAATGTACTCTAAATACCTCATCAAGAGTCTAACTCACTTTTTTATATGAGAATTTTATCAGAATATTAAGGGTTTAGGGTTGGGTTAACTTCCCTTTTATATTTGTTAGTAAACCCTAAACCACAAATCATTGACGAATGCGAATTATATAAAATGTGTTAATAAAGATCCTCTTTTCAATCCAAAGTGAATATTAATCAAATGTATGTATCCGCTTTATTGACTGACAATTGATAATGCTATTGAGATGTATGTTGTCTTACAGTTACTTTAAACATATATGTATATTTGGGAACGAGATCTAACTCATATAAATTTAATCAAATACAATGTATACTTTAAATAACTCATCAAGAGTCTATCTCACGTTTTTATATTAGAAAATTATCAAAATAATAAGGGTTTAGGGTTTAGTTAAATTCCCTTTTTATATTTGTTTGTAAACCCTAAACCAAAAATCATTGACGAATGTGAATTATATAAAAGTGTAATAAAGATACTGTTTTCATTCCAAAGTGAATATTAATAAAATGTATGTCTCCACTTTATTGAATGCGAATTGATTATGCTATCGAGATGTATGTTGTCTTACGGTTACTTTAAACCTAACATGTTGATTTGGGAACAAGATCTAACTCATATAAAGTTAATCATATACAATGTACTCTAAATAATTCATCAAGAGTCTATCTCACGTTTTTATATGAGAAAATTATCAGAATAGTAAGGGTTTAGGGTTTAGTTGAATTCCCTTTTTATATTTTTTTGTAAACCCTAAACCAAAAATCATTGACGAATGTAAATTATATAAAATGTGTTAATAAAGATACTCTTTTCAATACAAAATGAATATTAATAAAATGTATGTATCCACTTTATTGAATGAGAATTAATAATGCTATCCAGATGTATGTTCTCGGTATGAAAGTTTAATAAATGGTATGTTACCAGATGTATGTTGTCGGTATGAATGTTTAGTAAATGGCATGTTACCAGAAGACCTTCCTACAAAAAAGAAGTGGTTTATAGATGTTGATCACTTGTACGGGGCGCATCAAGTTGGCAATGATCATTGGGTGGCGTATCATGTTTATCTGCGGGAGGAGAAGATTGATTGCTACGACTCAATCATTGGACAAGTAACAAAAGAAAGTACGGAGAAAGTGTACAATGCTTTTCAACTACTAGTGGAAATGATGCCACGGAGGCTGGACAAATTTGTTCCACATGAAAAATGAAAACCTACGGGGAATACAAGTTTTGCGTTACGATGGATGGATGTCAAAAACGTTCCAGAAAACCATATATCTGGTGTTTTTGGTGGGTTTACATTAAACTTTATTAAATGTCTAGCGCTTGGGGTCGTTTTTAATTGTATAAACGATACCAATGTTGAAGGTATTAGGGCAAAAATGGCAGTAGAGCTCTTTGAGGACCCTAAATCATATACACCCATCTTGCAAAATTTTGGTACTGGAACCTAATCTTGTATTGGAACTGTTAGAATATATCTATAATATGCGCGTATTTTACTTAAGAACTTTGATATCTTACAAAATTACTATAACTCAGAAACAACAACAAAACCATCCAAAACATCAGTTCAACAAGAATGAATCAAAGGATACAACAACCGATATACCAACAGTTTGTGGCATTACTGTTACTACAACTCAGCCTACAGAAAATATAACTCAGCCTACCAAAAATATAACTTAGCCTTGATACTAAAATAACTCAGCATTTAAGTTAATATAACTCAGTCTATCATTAATATAACTCAGACTTGGCCCCAAAAAAACTCAGCATTTAAGTTAATATAACTCAGTCTACCTGATAGTTATTCCAACACTCGAAGGTAGAACGAACGGACCTATGTCGCCGAAAGTGTCCCCGTACAGGTTCGATTTTCCATATGCTTAGAAAACCTTGCAACTATCAAGTATTAGAGACATAAAATGGTGGAGTATTGTGCACCATTGTTTTCAAAGCTCTATTCGAGAACATGTATCTCAACTGAATATGATTCATCGATTCATTCAATCGGTTATCATCGAATCCAGTTACCGGAAACATGTGGTGAATTATATAAAATGTTATAATAAAGATACTATTTTCAATCCAAACTGAATATTAATAAAATGTATGTCTCCACTTTATTGAATGAGAATTGTTAATGCTATCGAGATGTATGTTGTCTTACGGTTACTTTAAATCTAACATGTAGATTTGGGAACGAGATCTAACTCATATAAAGATAATCATATACAATGTACTCTAAATAACTGATCAAGAGTCTAACTCACGTTTTTATATGATAATATTATCAAAATAGTAAAGGTTTAGGGTTTAGGGTTGGGTGAACTTTCCTTTTTATATAAGTTACTAAACCCTAAACCACAAATCATTGACGAATGCGAATTATATAAAATGTGTTAATAAAGATCATATGTTCAATCCAAAGTGAATATTAATAAAATGTATGTATCCACTTTATTGAATGACATTTGATAATGCTATCGAGATGTATGTTGTCTTATGGTTACTCTAAACCTAACATGTAGATTTGGGAATGAGATCTAACTCATATAAAGTTACTCATGTACTATGTTCTCTAAATAACTCATGAAGAATCTAACACACATTTTTATATGATAATATTATCAAAATAGTAATGGTTTAGGGCTTAGGGTTGGGTTAACCTCCCTTTTTATATTTATTAGTAAACCTTAAACCACAAAACATTGAAAAATGTAAATTATGTAAAATATGTTAACAAAGATCCTCTTTTCAATCCAAACTGAATATTAATAAAATGTATATATCCACTTTATTGAATGAGAATTGATAATGCTATCGAGATGTATGTTGTCTAACGGTTACTTTAAACCTAACATGTAGATTTGGGAACAAGATCGAACTAATATAAAGTTAATCATATACAATGTACTCTAAATAACTCATCAAGAGTCTAACTCACATTTTTATATGAGAATATTATCAGAATAATAACGGTTTAGGGTTGGGTTCACTTCCCATTTATATTTTTTAATAAACTCTAAACCACAAATCATTGACGAATGCGAATTATATAAAATGTGTAAATAAAGATCCTCTTTTTAATCCAAAGTGAATATTAATAAAATGTATGTATCCACTTTATTAAATGAGAATTGATAATGCTATCGAGATGTATGTATGTTGTNATGTATACTTTAAATAACTCATCAAGAGTCAATCTCACGTTTTTATATTAGAAAAGTATCAGAATAGTAAGGGTTTAAGGTTTTATTAAATTCCCTTTTTATATTTGTTTGTAAACCCTAACCAAAAATCATTGACAAATGTGAATTATATAAAATGTGTAATAAAGATACTCTTTTTCAATCCAAAGTTAATATTAATAAAGTGTATGTCTCCACTTTATTGAATGATAATTGATTATGCTATCGAGATGTATGTTGTCTTACTATTGCTTTAAACCTAACATGTAGATTTGGGAACGAGATCTAACTCATATAAAGTTAATCATATACAATGTACTCTAAATAACTCATCAAGAATCTATCTCACGTTTTTATATGAGAAAATTATCAGAATAGTAAGGGTTTAGGGTTTAGTTAAATTCCTTGTTTATATTTGTTTTTAAACCCTAAACCAAAAATCATTGACGAATGTGAATTATATAAAATTTGTTAATAAAGATACTCATTTCAATCCAAAGTGAATATTAATAAAATGTATGTATCCACTTTATTGAATGAGAATTGATAATGCTATCGAGATGTATGTTGTCTTACGGCTACTTTAAACCTAACATGTAGATTTGGGGACGAGATCTAACTCATATAAAGTTAATCATATACAATGTATACTTTAAATAACTCATCAAGAGTCAATCTCACGTTTTTATATTAGAAAAGTATCAGAATAGTAAGGGTTTAAGGTTTTATTAAATTCCCTTTTTATATTTGTTTGTAAACCCTAACCAAAAATCATTGACAAATGTGAATTATATAAAATGTGTAATAAAGATACTCTTTTTCAATCCAAAGTTAATATTAATAAAGTGTATGTCTCCACTTTATTGAATGATAATTGATTATGCTATCGAGATGTATGTTGTCTTACTATTGCTTTAAACCTAACATGTAGATTTGGGAACGAGATCTAACTCATATAAAGTTAATCATATACAATGTACTCTAAATAACTCATCAAGAGTCTAACACATGTTTTGATATGAGAAAATTATCAGAATAGTAAGGGTTTAGGGTTTAGGGTTAGGTTAACTTCCCTTTTTATATTTGTTAGTAAACCCTAAACCACAAATCATTGATGAATGTGAATTATATAAAATGTGTTAATAAAGATATTGTTTTTCAATCCAAAGTGACTATTAATCAAATGTATGTATACACTTTGTTGAATGAGAATTAATAATGCTATCCAGATGTATGTTGTCGGTATGAAAGTTTAATAAATTGCATGTTACCAGATGTATGTTGTCGGTATGAAAGTTTAGTAAATGGCATGTTGCCAGAAGACCTTCCGACAAAAAAGAAGTGGTTTATAGATGTGGATCACTTGTACGGGGCGCTTCAAGTTGGCAATGATCATTGGGTGGCGTATCATGTTTATCTACGGGAGGAGAAGATTGATTGCTACGACTCAATCATTGGACAGGTAACAAAAGAAAGTACGGAGAAAGTGTACAACGCTTTTCAACCGCTACTGGAGATGATGCCACGGAGGCTGGAAAAATTTGTTCCACATGACAAACGAAAACCTACGGGGAATACAAGTTTTGCCTTACGATGGATGGATGTCAAACACGTTCCGAAAAACCAAATATCTGGTGATTGTGGGGTGTTTACGTTAAAGTTTATTAAATGTCTAGCAAATGGGGTCATTTTTAATTGTATAAACGATACCAATGTTGAAGGTATTAGGGCAAAAATGGCAGTAGAGCTCTTTGAGGACCCTAAATCATATAAACCCATCTTGTAAAATTTTGGTACTAGAACCGAATCTTGTATTGGAACTGTTAGAATATATCTATAATATGCGCATATTTTACATAAGAACTTTGATATCTTACAAAATTACTATAACTCAGAAACAACAACAAAGCCAACCAAAACATCAGTTCAACAAGAATGAATCAAAGGATACAACCGATATACCAACAGTTTGTGGCATTACTGTTACTACAACTCAGCCTACCGAAAATATAACTCAGCCTTGATACTAAAATAACTCAGCATTTAAGTTAACATAACTTAGTCTATCATTAATATAACTCATAATTGGCCCCAAAAAAACTCAGCATTTAAGTTGATATAACTCAGTCTACCTGATAGTTATTCCGACACTTGAAGGTAGAACGAACGGACCAATGTCACCGAAAGAGTCCCTGTACATGTTCGATTTTCCATAGGCTTAGAAAACCTTGCAACTATCAAGTATTAGAGACATAAACTGGTGGAGTATTGTGCGCCATCGTTTTCAAAGCTTTATTCGAGAACATGTAGCTCAACTGAATATGATTCCTCGAGTCATTCAATTTGTTATCATCGAATACCAGTTACCGGAAACATATAGTGAATTATATAAAATGTTATAATAAAGATACTCTTTTCAATCCAAAGTGAATATTAATAAAATGTATGTCTCCACTTTATTGAATGAGTAATGTTAATGCTATCGAGATGTATGTTGTCTTACGGTTACTTTAAATCTAACATGTAGATTTGGGAACGAGAGCTAACTCATATAAAGTTAATCATATACAATGTACTCTAAATAACTCATCAAGAGTCTAACTCACGTTTTTGAATGAGGCAATATTGTCCACTCACATCCAATGTTGGACTAGCATACTTGAAACGAGTGTCCCAAGAATATAAGAAACCTCGACAGATACGCAATATTCTGTCAACGTTTTAGCCCTGAATATCGTTTACGGACAGTATGTTTCATGTTTGCGTATGAATAATCAAAAGATTTTCGGACATACATTCATCTCGCCAGTTAGCAAGATGAATGTCTCTTATTCATATCCCCAACTAGCATGATGAATATGTGGAAAGAATTCATTTTGCCAGATGGCGAGATGTCACAACCTGGGGAGATGAATATGCGAAAATAGTTCATATCGCCAGTTAGCGAGATAAATGAGAAACATTCATCTCGCCAACTGGCGAGATAAATCAGAAACATTAATCTCGCCAACTGGCGAGATAAATATGTTGAAAGAATTCATCTCGGTAGTTAGCGACTGAATCGAAAACATCTCGCTAGTTAGTGAACTCATCTCCATAGAGGAACGGTCATGAAGTGTAGTCCAATTACACCCTGTTAAAGAGCCCTATCGTTCCTCAAAGGAACGATCGTGCGGAAGGTATAAATTTTTCCAGGGAGTTTTGCTCGATCATTCCACAACGGAAGGATCGTGGAGACGACCGGTTGATATGATCCTGACCAGCACTAAACTAGAACTTGCGGGAGCAGCTTTGGATCAATGAGTTTATGAACTTGAAGATAAGGATAAGCTTGTTGATCAGAAGATCTTGGAGTTTCAAGCTAGAATAATAAGAAGATCAAAGGCTAAGCAACTTGCTGGAGCATTAGGACAAGTATCAA
>OVBE01002440.1:4296-14945 GCA_900406425.1 Iberis pinnata
ACTAGCAACTAGATCAGGTTGTTCGCTACCACTACTACTAGAAACAATAACATGACGTTCACCATGTAAATACCAAATCTTATAACTCGGCATAAAACCATTCATATACAAGTGATTCCAAACCATATCTATCCTGATATTATGAGAATTCCGACAAACAGAGCATGAACATATTAAGTTACTAATGCATTGTGCCCGAGGTAGTCAACATGCTAATTCCATGAATTCCATAACACCACGCGAATACTCGTCGTTCAAAAGGTTCGTATCTTGATCCATTTTTTCACCATCCATCCATGATCAAATATAAGGAGGAGTAGGCATTTTTTGTAAAATATATGTGTTGAATGTGTGAATAAGGAAGGTGGAGTGTTCTTGTTTTATAGGCGTTTTTTTGTGACGGAATCCTGACAGATTTATCTGTCAGGAAATACCAATATAACCGTTGAAAACAATTATATTAACGGATATGTTGTCAGGCAAATTTCCTGACTGATTCTTGACGGATAGGTCCGTCAGGAATTTAGCTGACGAATAAGAATCCGTCAGGAAATCTGATAGTAGGATTTTGGGTGTCCTACTAGGTATCAATTATCCATCGTTGTAGTATAGATGGGTTGTCAATCCAAATGGGAATATACTAAACAATCTGGAATGAGATGGATGCTTTAAAGTCAAGCTAAGTATTAAAGGGGTGGTTGCTAAAAGGTCCTAAGTGCACTGGACATGCTGAAGGTTAATTACATAAACATAAAAAGAAGCATAAAAGACTAATATGTAAAAACAGAGCGAAAGCAAAGAGGGTAAGAGATGTAAACAATGTAAAGCAGTTCCTGAAGACAAAGGGTAATTAACTAAGGATCCATCCTGAGCTACCTAAGTACCTAACATACCTCATACAATGAGCTAACCCCTAGACGGTAGCAACATAAGCAACCAATTCCAATTCCTTGGAAATAAATTTCAAGCAAAGCAATCACAGACTCAACTGCCGTCATAGACAGTAACTACTAAGCAGGCATGAACAACAACTACTATATTCAATAAGCTCCCCAAACAACTAATGCCTTAGAAGGGGAAAATGAACCTCTGAAATCACCTAGTTCCGGACACCTTCAATGACTCACCTTCCGGTGTTGAAGGGCCTAACGGCGGGTTTTCAGTCCCTTCCGGGTAGAAATATAATCAGCATTACGAGCAGGTGAAACAGAAGGGATTTAAAGACAAACAACTTAGGTACTAAGATAAACCCAGGACATCAACCTTAGTCTACGCCATCCTCAGGAACTTGATGGACTAGTCACTACTCATGGGAGTAGAAGCAGAAAAAATAGAAAGCGTAACTTTAAAGCTGAACATGTAGATCTAAGGTAAAACAGATGAAGAACAACAAGAACACAAACCCAGAAACTTAGAACAAGAATAAACAATAAACGAAGATGAAGAACAAACTTAAAACAGAAGATTAAAGCTTAAAACGTAAATTAACATGCACCAGATATGCAACAACCTAAAGCTAAGCAAGAAAGTAAAGAAAAAAACAGTCGATTAACTTAAAACTTGAACGAAATCTGGTTTTTACACCAAGAACATGAAGAACAACAAAGAAAAATAAAAACCTAAGACTAAAACCTAAAAAGGAAGAAAACTAAGCTTCTTACAAATGGAGGCAAATTAGAGCTTTTATAGTGTTCAGAGAAAAGCCCTAATTCGCACTAAAGACAAAAAGCTAATCATTGTCTTGGATCTTGGGCCTTGGTTCAGGTGCTATCCGGATTTGATTTGGTCGGGTCGGAGCGTGTTTGACTTCGAGTTGGTAAGTGCGTGATCGATCTAAGCTGGGGAAGCTTGAATGAGATCGATCCAACATGAGACGTGTTTGAGAGTGGGATCGATCCAAGAGTTGAGTGCCTGAGATCGATCCATAGAAGTGTGGGATCGATCTCATTTGAGTGTGGGATCGATGCTGCCTTCAGGTTGTGATAGATCCATACTTAACTCAGCTTCTGTTCTTGTACTTCCTTAGCTTCGTTTGAGACTTCACAAGTTTCTTTGAATGAGAGATAGAGAGATCGATCCAGGTAAGGGTAGAGATTGATCCATGCTGAGATGGGATCGATCTGAGATCGATCTGAAGTGTTGCTGGATCGATCTGAGATCGATCTGGATAAAGTGCAGGATCGATCTGGGTAAAGTGCAGGATCGATCTCGGAGCTTGGTGTTGGGATCGATCTGGACTTGATGCAGGAGTGCGTGAGATCAATCCAGGCATGTTTCAATCCATTCCATGCTAAGTGCTTCTCCATTCAGTGTTAAGTGCTACTTTTCTGAAATCTCAAAAATCCTTCCCGAAAACTCCTAAAAGTCCTGAAAAATCTCCAAAATGCGTGCACATGCAAAATCTAATGCAAAAGTCCTAAAAATCATAAACTTACTAAAATCAACTATAATTGTGATGTATGCACGCTTTAAGAGCTCATAATTGATGCTAATTGATATGTAAAATCCATAAAAATTCGGAGTCATCAACTCCCCCAAACTAAATCCTTGCTTGCCCTCAAGCAAGTAATTCAGAAGTCTGGGAGTGAGGTTTGTAAGTGGAAACTCTGAACCAAAACATGCTGCAAACACATGTAATATTAATGTCTTTGTTACTAGTTCTAGAATGCAATCCTAAGTTCATCTTACTTAAAAACTTTAGCCATACTCATCACAATTAGTTATAGACCAATTCCAACTTCCACAATGCATTCAAATTCGTTTGTCCCTTTAACATTCATTAATCAGGAACCATGGATCAAGTCATGTGCCTTCAATGAACTCATTTGGTCAAGGACATGTTAAAGAGTAAAGATGACCCCTTCATGCAGTGGTTAGTAATTCAGAACAAGGATTTTCTCAAAAAGGGTATGAGCTTTAGCAGAAGGCTAAAGGTAAGAACACTTAGATGCATACAGAAATGGAACCTCATCTACCCAATGCTAATGAAACCTAAGTTTCCTAATTCTACCCAGAGTTGCGTCTTAGTTCTAACCTTTTAAAACTTCAAAGTGATCATACCCATTTTCATTCCCATTTTTCATTCTTTCTTTGTTACCCTTAGGAGAGACTTCTTTCTTAGGCGCTGCTAGCTCTTTCATGAACTTCCTTACCTAAACACTTAATGGCTAATGACCTTCTTGCTTGCACTATCTTTTGGGTTTTACCCTTTTTCATTCATTGTTATATGTTTCTTTCTATTCTGCACTAGCCATACTTCTTTTGCATATTAACGTTTCACCAAAATTTCTACTAGCATGTTCTGATTCTTTTTCTTTTCGTCTCCAAAGGTTCTTTCTTAACACTTCCCATTGTTACCAACTACCAATACCCTTTTCATTCATTTCCACCCAATACCAACAATTGAAATCGAATCCCACCTAGTCCTATCTAGTCCAAAAAGCATGGACTAGAACTACATGAGACCCTATTCCTGTCAGTTCGAACCTAACACTTTCTACCAAGCTCATTCCATTAAAGACCTGCCACTCAGTAGTAAATTCAGTGTTTGAAAGAAAATAAGGTTCAAAGGTGGGGATTCTACTTGGGTTAACAAGAGTGGTAAAAGGTAGAAGATAACCCAAATATGTATATTCTATCCATGATTTCATATTCAACACACAAACATGATAATTAAGCATTCAAATTCAAGTTCTAATAGATAGGAACAAACTTCAAATCACAAAATGCTTCAGGAGACAAATGATCATGCAACTTCACATTCCAAGTAAGGTGCGGTTTTACTTCAGACAATTTCAGGATGCATTGGACAACTAACAACCAGGGCACTAACACTTTATGAGAAAACAACGTACTTACAAGGTTATCACCTTCCTAGTTCCCTAAGCGTGTGCAACATCCTATATGCAACTACATGAAATGCAAATGCCACTCTGTTTTTAAAGAAGAATTTTCGAAAATTTTTCAATTTTTTATGGGTTTTTGATGCTTATAGATGTTGTATGAATGCATTGCAAGGTTGAGACAAATGAACAAACAAGGAAATGTCATTAGATAGCAGGGGTCCTTTCGAATCCTCCCCCAAACCTGAATTACACAGTCTTTATGTAATTCAAATCATGGATATGACTCAAGGAAGGACAGGATAGTGAAAGCATTAAGAACATCAAGACATAAAACATGCACAAACTTAAAACGTGAATAGATGGAGGTGCAGCGGATCATACAATGGTTATCTAGAGATGACGTTAGTTACTCCCAAATTGGGAGTTGGATGAGTCTCCCTCCAAGGAGAGGTTTGAGAGGTTGTCCGAACAAGATTCCAGGGTTGTGACTTGGTCGATGATGGCTTGATCGATGGAGTAGTCGTGGCTGAACACAATGTTCTCCCTCCTCTGGAAAGACATCCTTATGATGTTTGGAAGTAAGATGATTCCTTTGGTATCGCGTATTCTCTTGAATTGGTAGCAGAACTGTTCATTTAATCTCCTAACTATGAACTGAATGTCCTTTAAATGATCGTAGTTTAATGTCCTCGAGTTCTGATAAATCCTTCTGAGGTAGACTTGGGTATGCTGAAGGATGGGAGTGATCCAGCCTCCCACTCATATTTGAGGTACTCCCCTTTCTTGTGACATCCAAGTGGGATCCTGGTATTTTTCCAGTTGTTTGAGAAATAGCTTAAGAGGACAAGGTCTCTTTTCATAGAGTGATGCGAACAAGGATTCATCTTGGAGGAATTTGCTAACGTGCAAGGCAATGCCTAGACTTAAGAACTTCATCTCCTCTCCCAAAATGTAGCTCGTGTCGTGCCTAGCAAAGAAAGAGTTTGCAAGGATTTGGTGCATGTAACAAATTGCTGGGTGGCGGATAAGGGCGCTCTTGGTCTTCCCTTCTTTAGAAGCCTTAGATCTAATTATCTGCCAAATGAGTCCAATCTCATTTGGATTGACTTCAAATGTGGGTGGTTGAGTTTTCATAGCGTGAAAACCGTAGATGTACTCCAACTCTCTGAAGGTGATTGTGTGAGTTTTTCCGTAGACATCCTTGAAGGTGATGAAACCACCATTGCTCCTATCATACCCGCTCTCTCTTACATATCTCACTTGTAGGGGGGCTAAGAACATGCATGTCGGTTTTTGGTAAGCCTCAGAATCCATGTCAAGCATGCTCGATATTCCCATATTTCGCAGAATGTTCTTAACTGGCTCCAAGATTCCGAGATTTTGCACCATTTCTTCATTAGGGAATGTTGATCCTATGAACTTGGCCGCCATTATGACATGTTAAATCTCGACGTCTGAAGGCATGTTTGACATGGTTGCACCTGAAAGATCAATAAACAATTGGGAATTTTTCAACAGAATAGAGTCCCTACCACTTAACAAATGCAAGTTTTACATACTCACCATGCATAATTCTTAAATCTCATTCTCATCTTTATCAACAACTTGCGATTGGATTTCGTAAAACTTTCAGAGATTCATGAAAAACCAAAAATTTCGTAAAAATTCAGAAATGATAGAACGGAAACCGAATTGAAGATGCGTAAAGATGTGATGATTTCTTGAGCTTAAATCTTCAGAGAATGATTTTAATCAGAGAATTTCAGTAGTAAGAGTTGTGAGAGGTAGTGGTGCGATTTTTGGGAGAGGTAGTGGTGAGTGGTGAGTGGAAGGTTGTGGTGGTGGAGTAAAGTTGGTGTATATGGAGTAAAGAGGGAACATTGGGGTGTGGATTGTGTACGAGAATCTTGTAAAGCTTGAGTAGACATCTCCTTTGGTAGTGGTTGTGTGAGAGAGGTGATGGAGGTGATCTCTTATTTTTGAGTGAGATGAGCTTGTTCCAATTAAACCAATACTCCAAGCGGTTCGAAGTTGTCTTACTCGGTTCAATCTCCACTTCATAAGGCGGTTTGATGACGGGTTGAACGATTGGATCGATCCTGGTGCTAAAGTGCAGATTGATCTCGGCATTGATCACGAACAATGTGGATCGATCACGTGTTGTGCATGGGATCGATCCCGACTATTTTTTGGATCGATCATGGTCACTTCTTAGGTCAATCATTAGATTGATCCCGACATTGAGAGTGGATCGATCATAAGCAAGCATGGATCGATCATGACCATATTTTGGATCGATCATGATCGATCCAAGTGTGAAAGTGGATCGATCCCTAGCAAGCGTGGATCGATCGTTGAAAACGCATTGGTCTGGACCACCTCTCATTTGATTAACGTGTTGAAAACGCATATCCCCCATCTCTATTTCTTTTCTCCTTGTAAGATTCCCGAAACTCAATCCGTAAGTAGCTAAGACACCAAAACAAGATGAAACTAAAACACATTAAATCAAGTACTGAAATTTAAAAGCATTGAAATTGAAATATATATATAAATAAACATGGGACTTCCTCCTAAATGAGCTTGTTTTAAGTCACTAAGCTTGACTTCCTGTTTTTAGGATTAGTGACCCTGAGACGGTTCTCCGAAGAGAACTGAGGTCTTCTTTGAGAAAGCTCTTTTGTCATAGTTCTTATCAACCTTAGAGTTTAGTTTGGGTTTTTCATCAACTTCGACAGCAAGTATGATGTCTTCCTCAGAAAGTACTTCTTTGATCATGAAGCTCTTGGAACACATTGGATCCACGTTCCCAAGATAATACTTGAACCTTTTGTTAAGTAAGACCACTTGGTCTCCATTCTTGATTTCCAAGGTTCGGGTTTGAGGCTCCAAGTATTTTTCAGAAATTAGAGTGTTCAAAGGTGACTTCTTAGGTGGCACACGTTCAGGTTAAGGTTTGAACTCAGTAATTCCTTTTCCCGGATCTTTAATGTTGACTCCACCATTGGACATTCTCAATGTCCTGATTTCTTTTAACTCCTTTGGAACCTCTTTATCCAGTTCTTTAACAGGCTTGAAGACTTTATTATGCACTTCAGAATTTGTTGGTTCCTTTCCCAATCCATTTTCAACTGCTTCACTGCTTGAGTACCCATTCTTCGGATTATCTTCATTCAGTTCATTCACAGAATACAACTGACTTTGGGGAGTGAGGTTCTTAGGTTTAGTCTTGATGTTGAAGATCATCTTTGGTCATCTCCCTATGTTCAGCTTAATGTGATCCTTCTCGATGTTGATTACAGCTCCAACCGTTGCTAGGAACGGTCTTCCAAAGATCAATAGATCCTTAGGCTCTTCATCCATCTTCAATACCATAAAGTCTGTGAGTATTGCTACATCCTTGATCTTGATAGGTAAGCTTTCCAATATGCCAACAGAATGCCTAGCGATCTGTCCGCCATCAACAAATTTATGTTTGAAGTCTTAAACTCATCGAATCCTAGCTTTTAGACAGTGGACATAGGCATAAGGTTGACGGAAGCTCCCAGGTCACAAAGGCACTCATCAAAAGTCATTGATCCAAGTGAGCAGGGTAATGTGAACGAACCAGGGTCTTCTTGCTTCGTCGTTATCAGGGAATTGCATTCTTCAGGTGGTTCCACCACTTCTAGAGTTACTTTTTCCTTCATGGATTTTTCAAAAACCTTAGGGTATTTTGCCATAGTTTCCTTCTTAAATCTGGAAGGGAAAGGTAACCTGGGAACGTATGGTGGTGGAATGAAGGGTGCGTCCTTCTGTTGTGTTACAGATAGTTAGTAGCAAAAGATGGTTTAGGGATCACTTTTGGTGGAGGTTGCAATGGCTTATGTGAATCAGTTATTGCAGATTCATCTTCTTCAGCTTCTTGTAAACACGACCCCCCCCCCCCCCTAGATCCACACTGTCCCCAATGTATAGAAGAGGGTAAGTTGGAGTAGTATTAGAAGACGTCTGATCAAGATAGACGTCATTGATGTAAGCATAATCCTTTGGGTTCTGTACAGATTTTCCTGGTAGATGACCATTCGCAGAAGTTGAAGTTGATGCGGTTTTTCCTTCAAGAGTGGTGACCCTGGAGGTGAGATTGTCTATCTTTGAGTAGATTGCACCGAAGGATGTATCCATTTTGTGCTGGATTTCGCCAAACTTCTTTGATGTCTCCATTGCATAAGCGGCCTGTCCCTAGAGAAGTTGTTGTAATGTAGCTTCAATGTTGAAGGGTTGAGCAGGAGGTTGGTTAGATGAGAAACCAGGAGGTGCACCAGTAAGTTGTTGTTGTTGAGGTTGTTGAAAACCATTTTGTCGTTGATGCTTTGGGTAGTAACCTCTATTCTGGTTGTAGTTGTTGAAAGGTTGAGAGTTCTTCTGCGGTTGAGGTGGGTACACTTGGTCTTGAGGATTAGCAATGTTGTTGCTTCGGTAAGAAAGACCATGGTTGTTAGAGTAGTTGAAGTACCCTTTGTTGTAACCCATTGGTTCTGCACATAGCACATTTTTTCTTGCTGTTGAGCTCCGGCAACTTGAATCTGGAGTTGTTCTTCATCAGAGATGAAGTAAATTTGATGTTGTTGACCTAGGAGTAACCTGTCCAACTTCTCATTTAGTGCCTTGATCTCATTCTTTGTGCTATCATTAGAAGTAGAACTACCGCGAGGTGTTCTATCATAGTCCTCACTATAAATCCCATCAGGCTGGGCAAGATTCTCAACCAACTCCCATCCGTCATCAACACTCTTGTTGAGGAAGTTCCCGTTACTTGTAGTATCCAGCAACATTATGATCTTAGGCTGGGCACCTCTGTAGAGGGTGCTGAGCAAGGAAGATTTTTTGAAACCGTGATGGGGGCATTGCATAGTGTAGTTCTTGAAGCGCTCCCATGCCTCAGAGAAGGTTTCAGCGTTCTTCTGTGCAAATCCTGAAATGTCATTTCTCAAGCATGTTGTTCTGGTAGGTGAGAAGAACTTTGCAAGGAATACCTTCTTGCAGGCATCCCAGGTGGTGATGGAGTTCTATGTGAGTGACTTCTCCCATCGGTGTGCCTTCTCCCCCAAAAGAGAAATGGAAGAGGCGTAGCTTGAAAGCGTCTTCATTCACACCATTGATCTTTGTGAGACTGCAGAACCTATCGAACTCATCGAGGTGATCAAGTGGATCTTCCACAGGTAGTCCATGGAACTTTTTGCCCTGCACCATAGCAATGAGACTATGCTTAATCTTGAAGTTGTTGTTCTGAACTGCAGGTGGGTTGATGCCATGTCTGATAGTGTGAGTGTTGGGGGTTGTTACCAGCACCTATGGTGTTCTGGTTATCTCTGTCAACGTTGTCTGCCATTTGTAAGTTCAACCTTCTTAAGTGTTCCGCACGTTCGTGTTCACGTCTTTCCCGAGAGTTTCTCGTTCAAGAGCTCTAATGTCGTCAACGAGTGGAAACAAGTCAGTTGGTCCTCTGCTTCTCAGGTTCATACACTGCTAGGCAGGTACCTGAAAACAAAGCAAACAAAGGTAGACATGTAAGTAAAAATGTAAAAGAGGCTTGATCTGAAAAGATCCAAAATCCAGAATGTAGTAACAAATCCCAAATGGCAACGACGCTAAATTGATAGTAGGATTTTGGGTGTCCTACTGGGTATCAATTACCCATCATTGTAGTATAGATGAGTTGTCAATCCAAATGAGAAGGTACGAAACAATCTGGAATGAGATGAATACTTTAAAGTCAAGCTAAGTATTAAAAGGGGTGGTTGCTAAAAGGTCCTAAGTGCAATGGACATGCTGAAGGTAAAATGCATAAACATAAAAAGAAGCATAAAAGACTAATATGTAAAAACAGAGCGAAAGCAAAAAGGGTAAAAGATGTAAACCATGTAAAGCAGTTCTTGAGGACAAAGGGTAATTGAATAAGGATCCATCCTGAGCTACCTAAGTACCTAACATACCTCATACAATGAGCTAACCCCTAGAAAGTAGCAACATAAGCAACCAATTCCAATTCCTTGGCAATCAATTTCAAGCAAAGCAATCACAGACTCAACTGCCGACATAAACAGTAACTACTAAGCAGGCATGAACAATAAATACTATAGTCAATAAGCTTCCCAAACAACTAATGCCTTAGAAGGGGAAAACGAATCTTTGAAATCACCTAGTTCCGGACACCTTCAATGACTCACCTTCCGGTGTTGAAGGGCCTAACGGCGGGTTTTCAGTCCCTTCCGGGTAGAAATACAATCAACATTACGAGCAGGTGAAACATAAGGGATTTAAAGACAAAAAATTAGGTACTAAGGTAAACCTAGGACATAAACCCTAGTCTACCCCATCCTTAGCAACTTGATGGAAAGAAAACTAAGCTTCATGCAAATGGAGGCGAATTAGGGCTTTTATAGTGTTCAAAGAAAAGACCTAATTCGCACTAAAGATAAAAATCTAATCATTGTCTTCGATCTTGGGCCTTGGTTCAGGTGCTATCCGGATTTGAGTTGGTCGGGTTGGAGCGTGTTTGACTTCGAGTTGGTAAGTGCTTGATCAATATGAGCTGGGGACACTTGAATGAGATCGATCCAACCTGAGACGTGTTTGAAAGTGGGATCGATCCAAGAGTTGAGTGCCCGAGATCGATCCAGACAAGTGTGGGATGGATCTCATTTGAGTGCAGGATCGATGCTGCCTTCAGGTTGTGATAGATCCATACTTAGCTCAGCTTCTGTTCTTGTACTTCCTTAGCTTCGTTTGAGACTTCACAAGTTTCTTTGAATGAGAGAGAGA
>OVBE01002440.1:14963-30669 GCA_900406425.1 Iberis pinnata
GAGAGAGAGAGAGAGAGAGAGAGAGAGAGAGAGAGAGAGATTGATCCTGGTAAGGGTGGACATCGATCCATGCTGAGATGGGATCGATTTGAAATCGATCTGAAGTGTTGCTGGGATCGATCTGAGATGGATCTGGATAAAGTGCGGGATCGATCTTAGATCGATCTGGATAAAGTGCAAGATCGATCTCAGGGCTTGGTGTTGGGATCGATCTGGACTTGATGCAGGAGTGTCTGAGATCGATCAAGGCATGTGTCAGTCCATTCCACGCTAAGTGCTACTCCATTCAATGTTAAGTGCTGCTTTTCTGAAATCTCACAAATCCTTCCTGAAAACTCCTGAAAGTTATGAAAAATCTCCAAAATGCGTGCATATGCAAATTCTAATGCAAAAGTCCTAAAAATCATAAACTTACTAAAATCAACAATAAATGTGATGTATGCACGCTTTAAGAGTTCATAATTGATGCTAATTGATATGTAAAATCCATGAAAATTCGGAGTCATCAAATCCTGACGGATCAAAATCCGTCAATCCCTCCGTTCATTTTTTCCAAAGCTTTCTTGTAGTGACGTTTCACCGTTTATCTTCCAACACTTCAGATCTGCTTCTTCTCCTTTCAGCTAGGTTCACCGGCTTCATGGTCTAAGAGTTTAGTTGCCTTACAGTGGCTGGATCCAGCCATATCTGCTTATTCTCCTTTTAGCTAGGTTCACCGGCTTTGTGTTCTAAGAGTTTAGTTGCCTTACAGTGGCTGGATCCAGCCAGATCTGCTACGGTGTAAAGGCGCGGAGGTCGGCAACGTTGGAAGTTGAAGGATCTAGAGGTTACTTTTGGACTTCTCTTTTGACGGTAAGAGAGGCGACAAATTTCTTCTGCGGTGCTGGAAGCACCGCAGTTAAAGTCTGCCGCTAAACCAAGACCCTCGCCGGAAAATCTCGTTCCTAAGGTAACAAGAAACCTACCCTTCATCTCTCTTCTCGTCGTGGACATTAATCGTGTACCAGCCTTCTCCTTTTTTTCAAAAATTGTGACTCTGGTGGGTGGCGGTGTCAGCGTTACTTCAGGATTCGTCGTCAGTCGCCGGAAGTGAAGCGCCGGCGAGTTTCGTAGCCTGAGGCGGTAGATTTACCTCTTTGGTTTTTATTGAGATACTAGAGTTTTCTTTTAATCTGGGCTGGACCCGAGTCTTGTTCTATTTTTACAAAGCCCACATAAAACTATTTTGTTTGAGCTTAGTTGTTATATTTGTTTTGTTGGTTGGGTGAATGATTGTAAATGAGATTTTTGGGCCTAATATCAATGCAACTTTTATCCAAAAGAAACTTCTAAGAATCAACAAATATCAACTGGTCTAATGGTTGTGTCACCACTGTGGTCTAATTGTTGTGTTACCGATGTTGCTTTGGTATCAAACCAGATATCGTATCTAACTACTCTTGCGTTTGTTATAATTAACCGATGGTTGTTTAAAATTTTCTTTTATTGTGCTAGATACTATTTCACAAGCTAAAACCGAAAGCATTTTCACCAGAAAAAAATCACGACTAAACAAATACCGAAGATGGTTATAGCAGAAAATTACTACAAAACATAATTTTTAAAATATTTATATTAGTTATAAGTGATATAAATTAATTGTATAATATTTAAATTCATAGTTTTGCATCATCATTTACTAAATATAGTATTTAAATGATGTGAAATATATTTATAGTATTTATAACTAATACAAATTAGTATTAAAAATAAATTATACAAAGCACCATTTTGGAGTGTTAATAAATATGAGTGTAAAATGAGAATCTACTATTAGATAAGTATACTCATTTGGTTGACCAAGATTTAACAATAAGAAGATGTTGTATCTTATTTATTCGAATTGAGTATATTCTAAGATGTTATATAACTACATTAATTAATAGATCAGAAGTAGAGGTTATAATTAGTAATGTAGTTACTCCTTTTTATCTTAATTGTTCTTCTTATATTTTTAGCAATCTAACTTATACATCTTGTGGTGACTGATTTCTAATATCGTAGCCAATAGTTGACTAGAGAATTTTTAGCCATTAAATGACCTAAAATATCGCTTTCCATGCAAGACATCTAAATTTAGAAACTACAAACAACTATAAAAATCTCAACACAATTCTTCTTAATTTCTACAAGCCCCATTAATAATTCTCTGGGCTCTATTATAATAAAACAAGAAAATCCTCTCCCTCTCCTAATTACCTCTTGAATAAAACCGGAGGGAGTAAAAAAATAAGTTTATGTAAAAATCGAAAAACAAAAAAAAATAGGGAAAAAATACAAAGAAAAACAAACAAAAAAACATGGCAGCAGGAAAAATTGTGGTCTCTGTGGCTTCTGCACTACTAGTTGTGGGTATTGTCATTGGAGCTGTCACATTTGTTCACAAAGGACACAATGGTGGTGATGGTGGTGGTGATGATGCTTCTTTGAATTCGCATCAAAAAGCTGTTCAGACAATTTGTCAATCGACTACAGACAAAGGCTCGTGCGCGAAAACGCTCGAGCCTGTCAAAAGTGATGATCCAAGTAAGCTTATTAAAGCTTTCATAATGGCTACAAAAGAGGCGGTTACAAAATCTTCAAACTTCACGGCTACGACTGAAGGAAGTATGGGGAATAACATGAATGAGACAAGTAAAGCTGTTCTTGATTATTGTAAGAGAGTCTTAACCTATGCTCTTGAAGATCTTGAAAGCATTGTTGAAGAAATGGGTGAAGATCTTCAACAAAGTGGAACAAAGCTTGATCAACTTAAACAATGGTTGACCGGAGTTTTCAATTACCAAACTGATTGTCTTGATGATATTGAAGAAGTTGAACTAAAGAAAATCATGGGTGAAGGAATCTCTAACTCAAAGGTTTTGACAAGTAATGCTCTTGATATCTTTCATTCAGTTGTCACCGCGATGTCCCAAATGGGTATCAAAGTCGATGACATGAAAAGCATAGGAATGGGAGCTCCTGCGCGTCGTCTGCTTGAAGACAACGATGCCAAGGGACTCCCAAGATGGTTTTCTAGTAAAGATAGAAAACTTATGGGTAAGGTTGGACGCGGTCTACTGCAAGCTGGTGAAGGTATTGGTGTAGGTGGTGGTGGTGGAGGTAAGATTAAAGCGACTCATGTGGTGGCTAAAGATGGAAGTGGAAAATTTAAAACCGTTAGCGACGCGGTTAAAGCTTGTCCAGACAAAAACAAAGGACGTTGCATTATCCATGTTAAAGCGGGTACCTACAATGAACAAGTCATTATACCTAAGAAGAAGAATAACATTTTCATGTTTGGTGATGGTGCTACAAAAACAATCATTACTTTTAACAGAAGTGTTAAACTTAGTAGAGGAACCACTACTTCACTTAGTGCCACCGTTCGTAAGTCACTGACCTATGCATATATACTTGAGCTATTTTTATATGATACTAATCTATATAAAAATGCATGCAGAGGCTGAATCTGAGGGGTTCATGATGAAATGGATTGGAGTTAAGAACACAGCCGGTCCATTAGGACACCAGGCCGTTGCACTTCGTGTGAATGGAGATCGAGCGGTTATATTCAACTGTAGATTCGATGCTTATCAAGATACGCTTTATGTTAACAATGGACGTCAATTCTATAGAAACATCGTTGTATCTGGAACGGTCGATTTCATCTTTGGAAAATCCGCGTCTGTGATCCAAAACTCTTTAATCTTGGTTAGAAAAGGTAGTCCGGGCCAATCCAACTATGTTACAGCGGATGGTAACGAAAAGGGTACAGCAGTTAAGATTGGTATAGTTCTTCATAACTGTCGAATCATACCGGATAAGGATCTTGAGCCGCAAAAGCAAACCATCAAATCGTATTTAGGAAGACCGTGGAAGAAATTTGCGACCACGGTTATCATCGGAACTGAGATTAGTGATGTAATTCAACCAGAAGGATGGACTGAGTGGAAAGGAGAACAGAATCACAAGACTTGTAAGTACATAGAGTTCAATAATAGGGGACCAGGAGCTGTTACTAATAAGAGAGCTCCTTTTGCTAAAGTGGCTAAAAAGGCAGCCGAAGTTGATATGTATACAGTGGCTAAGTGGATTGCTCCGTCTAATTTTATACAAGAAGCTAATGTTCCTGTCCAAGTTGGATTGTAAAGTAATCAGTTTACAAGAATCGAAGTAAAGTTTTAAATGTAATGAATAAAACAGTATGTGATCATGTAAAAGGTAATGATACGACGTCGTCTCTAGGACTAGGACTCTTTCTTTTAGGTATTTTTTTATTATTATACCATTTAGGGTTCTAGACGTTGAGATGAAGTTTGTATTAACATTGCTTTTGTTTCACGTGCAAAAGAGAGAAAAAAAAAGTTTATTTTGTTTCAGTTCATTTTACTCTTCTTTTTTAGTTCCGAATAATGCAATTATTTTAATTATCACAGCGTATAATCATTTTATATCAATGGTTAACTAATCATGATTTTGTGTTCATTGGCTGCTTAAAAAGTTTAAAGTTGATTCGTTACGTGCAATGCATCACATAAATAAACATAATAAAAGAATACATAAAGAAAAAGCTACAAAACAATTGTCAATTTAACAATAGCTTACTTTGTAAAATAAGAGAATTTTTTTTTTGAAATGCCATACAAACATAGAAATTAATGCGAAATGCCACAACGTGCGAGAATTTCTTCACATGCTATAAACATGTGACATTCTGATAATAAGTGGTTTACGATGCTGTCCTCTCGATAATTACAAGCGTGCCACTAAAATGTTGTCAATGGTTTGGCGCGCAAAAAAAAGTTTTGGCGTATGGAGGCTTGATGTGACATGAATTTTCAGGTTTAAGTAATGTCATTAATGACATTTATTGCTGTATCAACTGGGTATAAGCTTAATCCGAAGTAAAAAAAAATTCAAATGCTATTGGATATATCTCTTACTACATCTCTGTAGACAATGTTTTGAAGCTTTAGAAGAGAAGATTTTCTCGAAGGTTAGAGCATTTACTCACCATTAATGAAATTCTTTCTGTCTGATTTCGTCAATCCAACAACAATAAATACGAGGTATATGTCGTCGTAGACATCTTAGTATGGTCGTCGCCTGCTATTGTGTTCATTTATGGATGTTAATTGACAAGAAAATGTACTTGTTTTGCAGTTTGGCATGCAATGGAAGAACCAGTGTTGGTCATTGTGGGAGAATGGGAATACTTGGAAGATGGAAGTTGGCATTTCCGTGTGTCGAGAAACATATATGGCAAATGCGTGTCTTTAAGTGAAATGGACAACTTCCAAGCGTTCAAGGCGAAGGTTGGAAGTGTGTTCGGGATGGAGGACATACTCAGCTTAAGTTTCTGGGTTGGCAGCTGTGAGACAGTCTTCACACAGGAAAAAATGCCACCAATTATTGTAGAATCTGATGAGAGCCTGTACATGTATAAAAGGACAAGACATGATGAGAGTGGACTAAATTTATACTTGTCTATGAAGAAAGTTGTGGACAACCCATATGAACATGGACCAAAGGGTGACAGTGCATATGAAGACCATGAATTGTTACAACAAGTTAGTCGGCTTGAGAATGTGTACATACAGGCAAATGCGTGAGTGGACTTATCAGGCGATGGACAAGGTGAGAATATGTTGGATTCTGGTGGACAGACAACTAAGAAACGAAAAATAGCTCCTACATTTTCCATTGAAGAATAATTGAGGGAGGTGACATATGTTGGTACGTCGACGGATAATGTAAGTGACGAGGGGTCTCCCAGTTATGACTTCAATTTTATGAAATATTTAATTGCAGTAGAGTACCCCCACACAGTGGGATCCTTACCAGTGCGTAGAAAATTATGGTGGACAGTGGTCTGTGCGTAGGGGACATAATTACGGTGGACATCTTGAGCTGTTAAGGACTGTTGAGTCCATCGCGCGAAATAAGAATGCTGGGCTGGACATCCGTCCGTTAGGGGGTAGTGAATAATTGTCAAACCACCGTGATAGGTGTTGGAGCGACATAAACATCGCAAGAGTGGCTCTGATTGATGGAAACAATATACTTGGTATACATGATGGCAGTGATGGACTAGATTATCTTGGACGAGGAGATGTAATCGATGGACAAGACGAGAATGGACAATATTTGAGTGGTGGACACGATAACAGTGCTAGACTAAGTCATCCTGAAGGACATGATGTAATGGATGGACAAAGTAGATATGGGGGGGGGAACCATAAGTGAAGGACGTCATGTTGAACGGGGACATTATTCACCTGATGGACATGATCGCGGTGGTGGACTAGATCATCCTGAACGAGATGATGTAATCGATGGACAGGGTGTTTCCGGTGGACATGATAGTATTTATGGAATTCCTCATGGTGGTGGAGACGGGGAAACTGAATTAATAAGGTCTGAACTTCCTCAAGGTGGAGACACTTCTGTTAAAAGATGCTTGTTGTTTGCCGAAGCAGAAGAAACAGTGGAAATTCATGGACAAGATTTAGTTGTGTTCAATGATGGACATGACTCGAGAACGTGGAAAGTTTAGGTGATACTTCATGTCCTGGAGAGGATGTTAGCTATGATGATGGTGGACATGAAATAGTTTCGACCTTCAACAACAATGCAAACCATCTATTTGTAATCGATCCAGAGCCATTTAGAGACAAAGTTAAGATGATAAGAAGTGCTAAAGCAAACATGAATTTGAAGAAAGGGGACGATGCACTCTATGTTGGCTTAGTATTCAAAAACAAAGCTGAATTGCATAACGCAATATTAGTTTACTCGGTGAAAAGATTGTTTAGTTTAAAAGTGAGAAGGTCAGACAAAAAAAGGGTGATTGTGATTTGCAAGGACAAGATATGCGATTGGAGGATATATGCTACAAAACAAAAGGACTATGAGAACATGGAAATAAGAATGGAAAATCTAAAACACACATGTGATGTGGAATCATGATCCCAGTACGGTAAGAAGGCGACTGCTGAAATACTAGGTGAGCTAATAAAGTCGAAATATGCACATGGACAAAAGGTACCTAGAGCTTGTGATGTACCAAAATTAGTATTAGTAGAGTTAAATGTCACTATATCGTATATGAAGGCTTGGAAAACAAAGGAGATCGCCATGAGAAAGGCGAGACGGAATGATGAAGACAATTACCAGTTCTTGTCCACGTACCTACATTTGCTGAAACAACAAATCCGGGGACCATTATAGCCGTCAAAACTGTCAAGTCGGCAAGTGGAAAAATACCTATTTTTTTTGCTCTTGGGGCTTCCATCGTAGGTTTTAAGTATCTATGAAAGGTTATTGTCATCGATGGGACATATACGAGAGGGAAATACCAAGGTACTTTGGTTGCGGCCAGTGGACAAGATGGTAACTTCCAAATCTTTCCATTAGCTTTTGCAGTAATTGATGGTGAAAACACAACAGGGTGGACATGGTTTTTTAGCCAATTGACTCAGTTCATTACTGACAGTGAGGATTTGGTCGTCATTTCCGATAGGCATCAGTCCATATATGCATGGTTGAGAAACCTTTATCCACTTGCAAAACATGGGGCTTGCGTAATACACCTGTGTAGGAACGTAAAACATAAGTTCAAATGTGATGGCCTTGCATCCATGGTGTCAAACGCGTCAAGAGCCTACACCGTTGGTGATTTTAGATATTGGTTTGAGGAGATCCAACATCGTAACAAAAAATGTGAGTAGTATTTGGTGGACATTAGGTTACCTCATTGGAAACTCGCATATTTCTCAGGTATGCGTTATAACCTTATGAGTAATAACGTATCAAAATCATTGAACGCTGCACTGCAACAAGCATTGGAGTTACCTATTGCAACAATGGTGGAATCCATCCGAACGACGCTGATGAAGTGGTTCTGCACAAGGAGAGCAAAATCAAGAAAAACGTCCATGAGATGTACACCACAAATCGAAGACATGCTTATTGATCATTTAAAAGACGTCACCGATTGTGCCGTAATAGCTTCAACTGATTGGATCTATCAAGTAAATGATAGTAATGGGTACGTTTTTACAGTTGATTTTTTTTAAAAAAAAACTTGCACTTGTAGGGTCTTCGATGTGTTGTTGGTGCCATGTTGTCATGCGTTAGCATGTGTTGGATTAAAAAAACATAGATATATACTCTCTTGTTGGAGACTGTTACTCGGTTAAAACCTGGGAGAAACTGTGGAGGGAGAAAATACTACCACCAAAAAAAGAATCAGACGTCGATGTTCCAGTTGATGATGAAGATGTCCACCCACCAAAGACGAGAAGATGACCAGGGAGACCAAAAACCACTAGGATACCATCAAGAGGAGAACACCCGGTATGATTTTGTCTTTTGTCGTTTAATATAAGATAACATATAAACATGAAACTAACGAATACACGCATTGCAGTGGGTGAACAGGAAGTGCACAAGGTGTAAGAAGCTTGGACATGATAGGGCAAGATGCAAAAACCCAATTTAGATGAACAATTATTTTATGGTATTGGGGAGTAGTGTGTCGGCGTATTTTAGGAAAATCCATATTCGAAGGTGTTGGTTTTTTAACATATATGGACATCTACATGAATTGTTGGTTTTTGGGTAGATATAAACAATGTGGTCCCTATTCGTGCTGATGGAGAAACATATGGTATATTAATTTTTGGATATGTTATTTTGAAAGACGATTTAGAAATTGCGAAGTTATTTTATGGTTAAATTAGTAAATGTTAGAGAAGATAACATATTAAAATTATAATTAGTCTTTTATCGATTGACACTGTCAATGTGGACAATATATATAACTTAACATGTCCATCATTATGTTCCATCTGACCAAATAACCACGGAATATGGGAAATGATCCATGATTGAGGGACTGTCTATTTTGGACAGACGTTTTACTTGTGGACATCTTATTTAACCGAGCTTATCAAACTGGACACTATTGTCAACGGTAAGTGAAGAAAACGTATTAAAATTATAATTCATCTCTGATCAAGGGAGACTGTAAAGTTGGACAATATATGTGACTGAGCTTGTCCATCTGTATGTTTCATCTGACCATATAACAAGAATTATACCATGAGTAGTGGTATTCCAAGAACTTTTTGTTTTAAATGAGTGAAGATATACCAAAAACTTGGTGTTTTGAATGGAAGAAACATAAGTAAAGAATGGAAACAAGATGAATTGTCCGAATTGAGGAGTTAAAGCCATGATAATTAAAAAATGTGGGGCATAGTTTAGATTAATATTTGAAACATGATAAGTAAAAGAGGACATAATTTTTTTTAAGTTGTGGACAAGGAGAACTTAAACTTAGATTCATTAAAGTGACAAATAATTACTAATTGATTGGCTGGATGTACTCCTCATAGAGGTCAATAGCATAGTGCGTACGCATGTTGTCCACCATTTCATGATTGATTGTAGAGAAGTCAACTTGTTGCGCATGGAGCTCAATGAATTTGACAGCTAGAGGACCGCAATCACCAGAATGCTCGTTTTGATATACGTTAGGTAGTCTGGCATGGTGGAAGGCAACCAGAGCAGAGATTTGTGCAGAATCGGTATCCACCAACTGGTGGACGACCAAAGCAAGGATCTCGTCCATCGGTTTCATAATCTTGTCCACTTGGTCAGTCGAGAACCCGCTTTGAAATAAGTCATATATATCAATCTTACCTGATTTCAAGTCAATGACAAGTCCAATCCAGTGTTCCTTCCCCTAATTCATTGGTGCGTATACCGTGTTGACAACGGAATACCACAATATTTTGTTAAAGCGGCTAGGGACAAAACCTTGCACTGAGTTATTTATAGAGCTGTTCTATTTCCATCCAACAACACTTCCCCTATTCTGGAATCGAGCATGTTCGTTAACCAACAAACGAATGAACCAGCTGTTTAGAACAGCAACTCCCTTGTGGACTAAAAATTCTCCATGTCTGCGCAAAATTAAACTCAAGAGTGCTTCCACATGCTAACATAAAAAAGGAATAATCAATGATGAGATTAGTTAAAAATCGGTATGAATGAGTTAAAAAAAACTGACCGGTGTATCAATCCATTTCTGCGGAGTAGCAATGTCCTTAAAAATTGAACAAGGCACAATATGTCCATCAACAGTGTACGTTCTACAAAATAATTATTACTAAGTCGCATAACTAATGCAACTACGCAATTATAAGATTTGAGTGCATATACTTACTTGCCCTTGTGCTTTTTCAATGCAGCATTAAATTTTTTCTTCAGGTCGACATCAACCTTTGTAAATGAATCGTGGATAGGATCCGGAAGGATAACACTTACTAGTGTGACAGTTTGCCGGTATCTTTTAGTACGTCTGATTACCCTCTTATCACGCACATCACCGACCACCATCGGTCTTTTTCTGGACTTTTTGAGCTTAACGAGAGTGGTATTATCCCCATCTTCATCATCATATTCGTGTCTAGACGGCTCTGCCTGATCATGGACATCCTACATATTAGTAGATTCGCCATTATGGCCAGAATATTGAAAGATGGACAATATGAAAGTTATGGACAAGAAATGTATTCACTGCTAACGGTACCTTCTTCCCAGACTGACGTCTTTGTTCAAGACCCAGTCAAATGCCACTATCAGTTGGATCGTCCTCCTGAAGAAACGTATAAGTAAGTAACTTGTCCATGACCATGACGTCTACATCATTGAAACAATATACAAAATGTCAATCTTAAAAATGTTACCAGTTTCTCACCGGAGCTTTTCATGTCCTCCTCCATAGGAAAGTCAGGCGTTAACTTCATAAACACAAAATATACTTTTAGGAACATGATGTACATTATCGATGTTTGTTTAAAAGTATATTGTGGAGATCATTATGGTTATTACCATGTCCACCAAGTCATAATTATTAATGTGATTGGGATGTACAGCTGAAAGCAACTGGTAATTTGGAACAGGGGTCATATAAGTGAGGAAATGTACATGTAAATAAGGTTTTGAGGTCAGGGTCGGGGCCCCATTAACATCACTACCATAATCTTCATTCGACTATCCAATTCGAAAATTGACATATTAGGGAAACATTTCACGCATAATTGATATATTAAAGAAAATTTTTATCTACCTGATATTGGGGGGTCGTCCACGAGATAGATGGTTTTTGCCAACGGGGTACAATTGGTCCATCAATGTGGTATTCCTATATATTGGACAGAACACGCAAATTACCAATATGGTTTACATAAAACAAGTATATAACTAAGAATATACGCACTAACCGTGGATAATGAGATCTTACGGTCCGAGTCGTCCCTACGGCAAATTGTTTGATTGCTGTCTGTAGTTTCCTGATGGACAATATTATCATTAGGGAACATGTCTTGTCTACCAATACATAACAGAATTCATGTCTACTACCTTAACTGGTGTGGTAATTTGTGCATTGGTATTTGTACAGTATGGGACAACTAGCCCTTGCACTCCCTCCGCTAGCACATCTTGAAACAACAAAATTTCAGTTTGAAATACATGATTAACATCCATGTACAATATCTGTCCATATAACAATATGTTTACTACAATGACGTCTATAGCATGAAAACAATATACAACATACCCTCTCGGTGGACGAGAACCTGTTATGCTCCATCTTGTCTATCTCTAAATCCTCTTGTCCACCATGCACATCCTATACATGTATATATTTCAATAACTCGTTTAATAGTTGTGTATTACTATATAACTGCCTAAAGTATTAACAATTGTAATGCTTTCACTAGATGTTGTTACCTCATCTCTGACACGAATATTAGGGTCTGCCATCGACTCACATTGCTCACTCTCGTGGACAGCCTTAAGAAAAAACATGGTAAAAAACACTTATTGCATTAAGATAATACATATGAAACCATATACAAGTATATTGATGTTTACTTACATCGAATATACCCACCAGAGATCACCTGAGGTTTGAAATCACCCCAGCTACTTCGTTGTCAATCTTGTCCTCATATATATAATTTCGCTTTAGTATATAGTCTGTATTAGACCTCATGTTTATGTGAAATAATATAATCTGTTTTTCTCACCTTTCCTGTGGACATATGACCGATGTCCTTCTTGTTTGTGGCAAAATCATCCTGCCCCTCTTCTCCATATCCTGATAGGTGAAATTATGTGGACAAGTCATATCGTATTGTCCATATGGACACTACAAGTTTCAATAAAAAAGCGTACCTCTTCTGAGGAACTCTCAACGTCAGAATCATCTCCTAAAGGTAGCACTACTATAGGGATGTCACGCCTCTATGCCGTCATAGCTTTATGATGCCTCCCACTAACATTCTCTCCTACATTCTTCTCAATAGTGTCCTAAATATAAATTAATATGTTAAATTGGTATATTCTTGTCCATTTTGTTGAGGCATCATTTGATAATGTCATTACCTTCTCAGTTGATATTACTTTGTCTTGTTTCAGTGCTGCGGTGGACGCATTTGATTTTATTTCGTCTACACACTATAGACCAGAACCAAAAGCGCAGTATGTCAACCAGAGTTATAAGTTATAGTCGATAGTCAAAATGTTTTAAACTCTTCTGACTTACCACAGATCCTCCTACCAATGATTGTGTAGGGTCTGCAATCACCCCAGCTGCTTCTTTTTCAATCGTTTCCTGATATATATAGTCTAGCTTCAGTATATATAGTCTGTAATAGACATCATGTTTATATGAAAAAATATTGTCTGATTTTCTTACCTTTCCTATGGACATAATACTGTCATCATTCTTGTTTGTGACAGACTCGTCCTTCTCCTTTTCGTCCATATCCTGGTAGTTTAAATAATATCAATGACTGTGGACAAGTTATATGGTAATCTCCCCCTGGACACTACGAATTTTATTTGAAAACATATGACACTATTAGCATACCTCTTCAGATGAACTCTCATCATCATAAGATTCTCCAGAAGGTATCTCTACTGTACGGATGTGACGCATGGGAGGGGTTGCACCTTTTCCCAACATCACACTAACGTTCTCTCCAACATTCTTCCCAGCCGTGTCTTACATGTAAATAAATATGGTCAATTAGTATTTTCATTTTATGGAGGCAATGTTGGTTAATGTGATTACATTCTCCGTTGATATCACTTTGTGTTGATTCATTCATGCTATGGACACTTTAGTTTTTATTCCGTCTTGACGCTGTGGACAAGAATAAATAGCTAAGTATGTCAGCCAGGGTTATACATTATAGTGGAAAGTGATAATGTTTTAAGCCATGTTTACTTACAACGAATCCTCCTCCCAATGAATTTGTGGAGTCTGCAATGACGTCAACATCACCTGTCAATGGATCTTTCTCAGATACAATGTTGTCCTCCATAACGTGGTCCACTGAATGTTAACCAAAAAGAAGAAATAAAATGAATCAACAAAAACCATAAATAATTTCAAATAAGTATGGGTGCTTTCAATTTCACTTACAGATATTCCTCCTCCAAGTGATTTAGTCACGTCTATAATGACTTTGGCATCACCAGCAAAATCTCCTCGTCTATGTGGATGTTGCCCCTTCAGAGTGGTCCACACCTTTTTTCATATTTTCTTCACTGAGCTTGTACTCATTGTATCAAAGTGTGACTCTTTCAAACGTTTGTTCTTACTATGCAAGATACAAGACTGGCGCAATTCACAAATAATCTGGTCCATCATTTCATCCATCATCGACTCCTTCATACCCTCAATAAAAATTTTCATATCGGCATCACGTGCCGCATTCTGGGCGTCCATACGCTCGTACACAAATTCCAAGTCCACTGAAACCGACTCTTGTCCACCATTTCCTGCCTTATTCCCTTCTTGTCCATGGGTTTTTTTGGATTTACCTCTTGGTTTAATAGCTTTCCCCTTCAGCTTCCTTTCCCCCGCTATCAATGGCCACTTGTCGTAACCACCTAACCATATATCCTTGGTAAACTTGAAGTTCTGGCCGATAAAAATTTCAAGGTAGTCCACAGACTCGTCACTAACTTTGTCATTCCACTCGTTTACATTGTCGTCCATCCACCGTGTTGTATATTTAAGATACAGCTTCCGCATCGTATAAAAGACAACATTATTATAAATTCTACAATATAATTATAGGAAAGAAACATTATACATGTCATAGTACAATCACTTACATTGGTCTTGTTCTCAACCTCCATAATTTGGGAATTATGGAAAAGATTTGAAGCTGGAAAACTTTCAACCGCTTCGTTGGTGAATGTGTTATGGTCACCTGGATCAGGTAAAAATCTCTTCAACTATGGAATTGCTTTGAAGAAAAACAATTGGAAGGCGAGGGGAAAATCGTGTGCTGTCGTATGGGATTGATTGAATTTCTCCTCCAGTAGCTTCACACTCTTGCATCTATCCAAGTTTCACCATTCTCAAAATCAATCTGAAAGACTCACGCCCCCCCATGGATAAGCCTCGAAAGAATGCAGATCCTTAACCATCTCAACAATGGGGGAAGTTTCATGGACATGCTGATTGCTGCAGATAAGTACTCCTTCAACGATTACAAGTAATGATAGTATCCTGCGACGCCAAGATGGCATCCTATCACGCTGGGGTAGTTGACAATCGTCCTTCAACATGTCTACAATTTATTTTATGGTGATTTCCTCAGCCTCTCATGGAAACAAAACAATCCAATAGGGTTTCCTCGGGTCCACAGGGTTTTGCAACCTACTTATCTCTTGCGGTTCAGGATAAGGTCCACACTGTAGACCAGTCACTGTGCCAAACTCCCGAAGAGAGAACCTAAATGGATGTCCACCAAAAATAAACCACACCTCATGTCTTTTTACCGTTATTAAAGATCGGCAGAGCATCTGGTGGACAAGTTTCCCTGATAAGAACGACTTCTGCACAGGTAATTCCAACAGCGGCCTAAAACAGGAAGCTTTCAGATATTCTAGGTCGGGGGTACCTTTAAGAGTTTCGACTAGGTCTAGAATAAAATCCGGCTTCGAGTAGGAGTTTATTCGGCCACTGGGAGGATAACGGCCAGTTACGAACAATCTGGGTGGGAGCTTTGCAGGGTTGGCAACGAGTTCTCCAAAAACTCCCGATCTTATAATTTTTCCATTATTGCACGTGGAGAATCCCTGTTCCTCTTTCGATGTGATTTCCTACGGCTGCTCGAGGCATCCATTTCGAAGATTTTTATGAAAAATAGAGAGCAAAAAGAAGAAGAAACAGAGAAGATGAGGCGAAGAAGAAGAATAAACAATGATGATGAGAGAGAGAGATGGAAGAGAAATTGTAACGTGTCGAAGATGAGTGAGGCAAAAAATAGGGAAGTGTACCAAAATTTGACATTAGAGGTTACTTTTTGATTTTTAAATTTTTTTTTAAAAAAATTTTAAACCGTTGGCGGTTCTTTTTCTTTTTAGAGGGGTAAAATGATCTTTCTCAAACCATTAATATAGTAGTGTATGTAAGAAGTGGACATTATAGTATATATACTAATTAGAAATGCCTTTAATGACAGAGAAAGTAATTTTCTAAATTGTAATGTTTTAATCTTTCCAATTATTATGCCATGGCCCGAGAATATACTATTGAAATAAGATAACCAAGAAAAATAAAAGACTCAGAAGCGGCTAAGTCAAT
>OVBE01002441.1:0-30664 GCA_900406425.1 Iberis pinnata
AACATAACATATATGTTAAGTGTAAAAATTTTACAAAAGTTCAATATTATACTATAAATGATATTATTGATGTTTAGAATGTAAGAAATTATCATTTTTAAATCAATAATATATATTTACAATTTATGATTTAAGAAATATTTGTAAAACATATTTATATAATATAAGAAATTATTTTATATAAATCAATAATATATATTTTTAATTTTTAAAACATAATTAAAATAATATACATATTTATAAAACTTATTAGACCTATTTTTTTTTTTTTTTTAAAGGTTGCAATCTCCAATCAGTTTCTAAAAGCTACAAATTTTAAAAGAAATATGTTTTTAGTCGCTAAATGGTTTCTAAATTAGCGACTATTTTGCCACTGTAAGTTCAGTCGCAATTTTCTTTAGTTTTTAGTTCAACTTCTTCCTTTCTCTTTTCTCATTCTCGCCGCTTCAACAAAACTAGAACTTTCGCCGCCGATTTCCCTCGATCTGACTCCATCTCCGGCGCCGGAAAAAGCTCTTGTGGCCGTAGTCGGCGCAACTCTTCCTCCCACCGGTCTTCTCCATCAACTTCGACGGGTAACTCGGCTTTTATTACTCCATTGCCGGTTCGTTACGCCGTGAGCCACACCTCCACCGTTGATGTTCTGTCGGTTCCACCTCCATCTCAGACGGCGTCTCAGTCGTCCTCGTCACGGCCGGTGCACCAAAACCAGAGGCAACAACTTCGGCCGGTCCTTTTTCAACCAAGTCACAATTCGAGTCAAGCCCCTCCTCAAATGCCTCCGGAGCAAGATTTTTATGAAGATGTACAAATGCCGGATCAAATCAATGAAAATACACAGATTTTGATAGAGGATTTGTTGCGGCAGCCGGGTCGGGAACTTTATTTTCCGACATTGAATCCGTTCCCGAATGAGAACACCATTTGGTAAATGATTTTATGTTTTTTTTTATGATTTGTAAATGTGCCAATTGTGATTTAAATTTGATAGTATAGTTTTGTGATTTTGATTTGGAATGTTAGTTGGTTTGATAGTGAAATGTGAAATTGTGATTTTAAATATGATAGTGAATTGTGATTTTGATTCTAATTGTTTTTGGTTTGATAGTTAAATGTGAAATTGTGATTTTAAATTTGATAGTGAATTGTGATTTTGATTCTAATGGTTAGTTGGTTTGATAGTTAAATGTGAAATTGTGATTTTCATTTTGATTGTGTTGTCACTTTTAAATTTGAATTATGATAGATTGTTTATATATACAATGTAAAATCAATAAAAAACATGGTTTTGAAAATTGATTTGATAAATTTTTAAGTTTTGGTCTGTGATTGAATTATGAATATTGGTGTTTGTGATTGAATTATGATATCGGTGTTGTCACTTTTTTGTAGGTTTTACCGTGACAAAGACGTTTTAACTCGAAGGATTTCAAAGATTTTGAAAAGAAAATTCGATGGACCATACTACAGTTGAAAAATTCTCTCTCAAGATGTTAAAGATCGATATTTCATCGATTTTTTTATATGTATTTTGATATTATGTAAGCTATTTGATTGATTCTAATTGATTTTTGTTTTTTTTTGTAGCAAGAGTATAATTGTGATCCAATTTTGACACCAGAAGTTCGATATGAATTCGAAAAGATTTGTCAAAAGCGCCTAAAAGGAATGGTTAGTAAGGCAAGGACTGAAAAGGATAAACAACGACCTCCGTGGATTTTAGAAGATTTATGGAAGACAATGTGCACATATTGGGATACAGATGATGCTAGAGAGAAGAGTAGTATTTCATTTAACGCTCAGTTGTCANTGATTGGAGAAGTCTTTATGAAGACACACATGAGAGCTGATGGTACATATGTGGATGCAAAGTCAAAACAAATTTGTGAAGCTTACCAGAAGAATATGGATGCAATGATAGTTGCAGCTCAAGAGGAGGCTTTCGATGGCACTTCTCAACATCAACCACCTACAACCGACCAACTCAAGAAGATATTCATTCAGGTATTAGACTTTACATTATATATAACTTATCATTTAGTTTTTGAATTCCTTGTTTAATTTACAGTCTAACATTGTTATTTATCTTAGTCCTCTCAAGCCGACGAAAGAGGAAACGTTTATGGACTTGAGAGTCTATCAAAGATTTACGGGAAATAAGGCAAGAAACGCAATGAAACTAGTTCAAGTGCATCATTTGTGTCACTGCAAGAACAATTGTTGGCGGCTAAACAACAAATTGAGGAGCAAGCAGCTGAGAATGCTCGACGTGAGGAGATGTTTCGAGCTGAGAATGATCGACGTGAGTAGATGTTTCGAGCCAAAATGGCTTGTTGTGATGCTCAATCTGCTCAGGATCGTGGAAAGATTCAAGATTTGAAAATGGTTCTTGTCTTCTTGAAGCAAAATCCAAATTTTGCTGAGTATGTGGAAAGGAACCGGAATTCCACATCCAATCCATAAACTAGTTTTTTTATTTCACTAGTATTTTAAAAAAATGTTTGACTTTTAATTTGTTTTGATATTTTAAATATTTTAGTTTCATATAAATATCAAATCAACTCAAAATTAATATTATAGTATTAATTTTAGAATGCATAAAAATTGTTCTATATAGTTACAATACAGTCACAAAGTAGTCCCAAAATATTAGTGACTATTTTGCAACTACAAATAAAAGTAGTTGCAAATCAGTTGCTAATATTTTGGGACTAATTTGAGACTGCTGGAAGTAGCCGTCGCTAATTAGTTGCAAAAAAAAGAGAAACTTATTAGCAACTACATAACAAGATAGTTGCAAATCAGTCGCTAAAATTTAGAGACTATTTTGTGACTTGTTTCCTTAAAACTAAAACAGTCTCTAATCGGTTACAAACAGTCAGCTACAAAGTAGTGGAAAATTTTGCAACCGTTTTGAGACTATTATTGTGTTTACGTAATCAGTGGCAAATCAGTTGCTAAATGGTTTCACACAGTGTAATCGCAAAATAGTGGCAAATTAGCGACTGATTTGCCACTACGTCATTTAGCGACTGATTTGCAGCGACTGATTTTAGTAGTCGCAAATCAGTCTTTAAACTCAATTTAAAAACTGTTTTGTGATTATTTGTGCAGTGGCAAACTCACTGTTTTCTTGTAGTGGTACCATTGCCTTGTAACTAATACCTTTTAAATACGAACCCAAATCAAGAGACCTTCATCCTAGATCCAATAGTTATGAGAGGTTGAATGATTGCATATCACAATTTTTTTGTACATGATTACATGTTCCAGGTATTGAACGTTTCCTTGGACCTAACAACAAACAACCACATAAACATGGACTGCAAATACAAAACATATATGGTTCATCTTTGTAGAATAGGGAGAAGCTTCATATTTGTTGGTGCAAATAATTACTTATATGCTTTTATTTATCTTAACATTTTTGGAAAAAATTGGGTAATAGAGTACTAAATAGTTTTATAATTTGCTAAAAGGGTATTTTATAAAAGTCTTTGTATTTAAATACTTTTTTCATTTCGTGAATGATGAATTGTATATGAATGATAAATGTGAATTGTTCCTGTGAATGGTGAATTGGTTGCGTGAATGATGAATGATTTATGTGAATGGTGAAATGTTTGTATGAACGATGAATGATTCATGTGAATGAACAAAAATACATATTTTTCAAATAAAAAAACAAAAGTACCCATTTTCCAAATTAAAAACCAAAAATTCTATTTTTCAAATTAAAAAACAAAAGTACTCAATATACAAAATTACTCATGTTTTCAATAGTGTCATTATTTTTCATTTTTATTATACAATTTTGTTAAATAAAATAATTCAACAAGTTTTACACGTTTGTAATAATTTTAAAGATTTATCAAAAAAGTTAAATTTACTTTTTAATTCTTTTTGAGAAACTAATTTGTTTATTAAGCAAATCGTTGTTTACGACATATGTTAAAAACATAGGACACGTATCAAATACAAAGTCTTGTGATGATCATTCTAAGACTACTTACAATAAGGGTGTTGAATAAAAAGTTCAGTTGTTGAATAGATACAATAAGGGTGTTGGAATTTTTTTTTTTTTTGCAAATGTGGATTAAACATATTTGAATAAATTCAATAAGTTGAATGAAAAAATTGGGCTTCACTAGGACTCTTCCATAGATAATTTCTTCATTTTTTTGTTGATTGATGAAAACAAGACGTGGATAAGACACATGTTAGTATTTGATTGGTGGGTGAGATTTTTTTAAAAAAATTCTCCCCTCTATTAAAAATCAATTATTATGTAATAATTTTTTTTATATTTATAAATCTTATATCAAAATTCATAAAAAATTTAATCTGTAAATAGAGACTTATTTCATTTGATTTGGACATAGAAAAAAATCATCAATGGATCCCACAATAATTTTTTTTTTATGTAGTGCGCTTATTCTACTGTATTGCATATAAGTTTTTTTTTTGTAATTTTATTATTTTAATAAGAAAATCTATCTTGTATCTATTATTTGTAAAAATAATTTAAAAGTAAAAAAGGAAAATAAAATTATTTCAAAATATATGACTTTAATTGTTTTAGTTTAGTTTTAACTGATTATTATTAATTTTAATCATAGAATTATAAATGTAAAAGAAATAAAAAATATATGAAATAAAGTGGTGGGGTAGGGTGTTGAATTTTATTAAACAAACTATTGTAGAGTATAAAAGTTGAATAAATGTTGAATTAATAGGTGGAAGAGAAAGATGATGATGTGGAAAGTTAAAATAGATGTTGATGTGGAGGAGAGAGAGATGATGATGTGAAAAGTTAAAAGTGAGGAAGAGGGACTTGAATTGTTTCAAGTTCAACCATTGTAGATAGTCTAATGCTTTTGTAGCTAAGAAGTCTGCACACATATTAGCATCTCTCTTGACATGAGTAAAGCTAATAGTTTCAAAAGCTGTTGTCCAAAGTTGTAATGTATCCCGCAAAAATTGAAGAAGAAGATGGAGCCTTCCAATGAGTTAATGTGTTTCGAGTAGCCATTGTTGCAGTGAGGTCAACCAGTTGGGTATTAGTCCACTCAAGTGTGTCGCATTGCGCCATAGCCAACGCTTCTGATGGGCTTTGGAAACGACGACTGAATATTAAATTGTTTCAATATTTCTATAAACACCAGAGTATGTAAATGGGAAGAAACTTCTGATGATCAGCCATACATGTTGATGGATATGTTTGAAGTATTCAAGATAAGGCTTCATGAATGGTAAAATGATTAAGCTGTATTGATAACGACTCCAACCCACATATGCGCCAAACTGATAATGCAAAAGGACACTTGAAGAAGAGGTGCATATCATCTTCAACATCAGAACAACATCGAAGGCAAAAAAAGATATGCCGAGAGATAAGATTGGCCGAGAGAGCAACTGATTTTGTTCCTATATGCCATAAAAAGTGCTTAAGTTTTGGTGGTAATAGTGAAGTCCAAATGAGATCAGCCAAAGAAGATGCAATTGGCATTGGAACTATTGATGATGCATATGTTATAGAAGGAAGCAACCCTGAAACATAATAACCAGATTTACAGAGTAAGAACCATCCTTAGTGAATCTCCAATAGTATGGTTATGGTTGTACTTGATGAGGTATGTACAACTTATAATATTAAATGATGGTCAGAGTGATGAATGTAGCGAGATGTAAGGCTGTTTTGTTCCATGATTAATTTTCGAAAAATATATTAGATGACTTACAATTAATAATGGATCCGTCTCAAAACAAAAAAATGTGGAGGACGAGCATGCTAGGTAGATAACCATGTTGATTCTCGTATTCCGGTTGTTTTACCATATTCGATGAGTTTCATAAGTCCATGGCTGAGGAACATAAAAGATTTCCACCCATAAAAAGGATTGACACCAGCTGTTGTTGAAAGAAATTGTGTCTTACGAAAATAGGTAAACTGTTAGGTCTAGCCAATAATTTCCAAGTGCTTGGTTGAACCGATGTAGTTCTATGAATCCTAAACCACCAATTTTTTTTTTATTATGACATTTTTCTTCGATTGTTTGTACTTCCCCATCAAAAGTTATACAACATCTTATCAATCTCTTGGGCGATAGTAACCGACAATTCAAAAGAGTTCATACGAATTTGCATGGCAAACCCCACACTTTTTATACGAATTTGTATACTTGCTTGCGAAATTAATAAAAAAACCGGCGCAAATAGGTCCATTATTGGGCCTTTAAAAATTCGAGAAAGGGTCTCCGTATCAATAAATTAGCCTCGCTCTGTTCTTTGCTTCTTCTTTTTTCATGTGTGCGTTGAGCGTATTCCGGTGACGTCAAAACCCTAATTTTTGAGTTATGTATATAAATGCAGATTCATAGGTGAAAAAGATGAGTCTCTATAGAGTCCAGAAAACGTTGATGCAGATGCTCAAGGATTGTGGCTATTTTATCGTTGATTCGTTAGGAAATATGGTGAAAACATGAAAAGGGAAGATCTCGTAACTCTTAAAGCTAAGATAAATGGTCAGGTTCGTGTACAAAAATCACTCTCGGTTGTTTGATTTGATTTGTACGTTTGATTAAAGCGTTTAATTGTGGTAGTTGTACAGAGTTTGATACCTTTCGCCCGAAATTCCATATAAACTCTTCAAAATAATTTCATTTGGAAGTTTTCCAGGTAGTTGATTTGTGTTCTCTTGAATCTTGATGATGATGTATCAATCAGGAAAATTTGTTGGTATATATTGTTAGCTTCCAAGGATCCAAGTGCAAGATACTTTGGGAGAAAGCCTACGGAATTTGCTTGTGAGCCAAACAATGTTGTTAGATAAATTGACTGATGAACCAGTTAACAAGAATCATTATCAAACAAGAATCATTATCAATTTATATCATGTTGTGGTTACATGCAAGTAGATGAGCTAATCAATGAAATTAAGAATGAGATGAATGGTTGGAGTTTCCAATTTCCATCTGATCACGACACCAAACAATCACTAAAATATTACAAGAGTATGGATTTAAGATTTGTCAAAAGAGGGTAAGGTTTTAGTGTCACTTTTCATATTAAAAATAGAAAAGCATTAACTCTGCTTCCAGACCTAACTAAACTTGTTCTAAGCTTCCGGATATCATATCATTCTGTACACAAACAAAACAAACACCCTCCTCTCACGGAAGACATCTCACTTCTACTCACATTCTTCCCATCATCATAATTACACAACCAACCACAATGTTCATTTGTCCACTATTCGAGTAATACCAAATAAATTAGAAGACAGAGTTCAAAGTTAAAAATTAAATATATATATATATATATATATAATTAAAAAAACCACTTATCATCATCTCAAACCCTTTGTGAAAAGATTCCACTACACCAGTTTACTTACAAGTTTTGGCTCCCCCTTTGGCTGTTTCATCCACAGCCTACAAAAGCAAGAGGATTCTGATCTTCAATGCCCATTGTTTTTTTCTCTCTTCATATTAACCCCTCACAGATTCAGAGTTTATCTGCCCACTTCTTGCATGAGACGCTGATTCACTAATTGCTGATGGTTTACGACCAAAGTTTAATAAATAGTTCCTCTGTTCGTCATTAGTGTGACGCAGACTCGCACGCAAAAGCTCAGCTGGCATTTCCCTCTTTATAGCCACCTCCAAAACATTTGCTGCACTCCCTTGGTTTTGACTGCAGATTGTCTCATACTTACTTCTGCAGTATTTGGTAAGAAGGTTGAAGAATTCATCAAATGAGGCTCTCCACAGACCATCATTCGGATTCCCATGTATGATTCGAGGACCCACCACCTCAGCAGCTCTTTCTAGAAGAGATATCAAGACAACTGAAGCACCATCCCCTGCCAAACTCCCAATAGGACGCAGGGGTGGTTGCTCTGAAGAACACACTACAGCTGCAAGGCAAGCACTAAGTGCTCTGAGATCCATGGCTTGAACGCAAACCACTACCGCTTTGGCAAGATTAGCGATCGTTTCTGCTGCCAGAGTATCAGAAGGCAGGCCACCAAATAGAAATCTCAAGTGGCGAAATATAGCCATACAGACAACTCGAGCAATCTCAGTACCTGGAACTAAAAGTTGTAAATACTTTGTAACCATTTTCCGACCTTTGGGAAGAGTTGCTATACGCAGAAAGACAACATCATCCTTAGCAGTCAATCCAGATTTCTGACCGGTTTTGCCAAACGGATCAGCAAGTTGAAGTGCTGTTGCTAATCCTTCTACTAGGATCTGCCGCTTTCTCTTTAGCTGAGCATCTCCGTCTTGGGGTCTTGTGAATTGGAGAGTCCTGTCAATGTCAACTATGTCAATAAGAACTCCAAGAGCATCTTCAATCGTAACCCTAGCTGCAACAAGAGGTTCCTGCTCCAAATGTTTTCCTGAGCCCTTACGATCCACACTTCCATCATTAGAACAAGGAAATGAGTCGACCTCAAGTAAAGCATGTGGCCTGCGAATATAAGGAAGAGTAATCTTTCCAAGAGCATCTACATGAACTTGAGGATGCTGTTCAGAACTATTACGGGAGCGAGGCTGGTGGTCCTTCAACTGAGAAGGAAAGAAATGAGAGATTGCTTTAGATCCGGCAGACTTCTTGGCAAGCTGAGCTTGGTGGTAATAATCATTGACATAGGGATCATTGCTATGCGAATTGGAATGCTGCATCTTGAGTATACTCTCTATTTCTTCTGAAGTCATGTATTTTGATCTAAACTGCAATCCACTTTCACTCTTCTGACTAGCTGCGTCTGATGCTTGTTGGGAGATACCCTTGTTCTTTCGACTTCTATGAGAAGACTTATGTTTGTGTTCCCTTACTTCACCAACCCCAAAAGGGGCTTTGCGTGATGGGGAAGGATAGGAACTATACAGTTGGGACTGTAGCGCTGCAAGTTGAGCATACGACTGTCTCTGCTGGAGGGCAATCAATTGGTGCGACATAAGACCATTTCGAGGAGGCAACTGTTGATGTTGTTGTTGCACCAGACTATGTAATAAACCAGAATGATCTCCGTGCAGAAGACCAGGATCAGTGACCCAGTGCGGTTGCACCATGTTACTGAGAGTAGGACCACACGAGGCATATCTAGCCAAATTACCACCTTGGTGGTTCCCATGCGACAATCCTGAAAGATTGAAACTAGAATTCGACAGTGCGTAAGGTGCAGAAAAGTTCAATTGAGTACCACCAGGAAGCGAAGGAGTTCGATGGAGATTTCCAAGTGAAGCCTGCAGAGATCTGCTACCAGGCGGGGGGAAAGAGGTAAATGTAGATTCTGGTACAATTATCGGTTCACTATTGTAGTGCTGGAGCTGTGGTTGCTGCTGAGGATAGGAGGATGTCCTGTACAAAGGCTTTGAATGAGCAGATGACTGTGGCTGTGAGGACCATCTCTTAGCTTCTTGATCTTGTTCGTCAAACCAGCTTGCGAGCTCTGCATCGTGTGTCCAATCGGTAGCAGAAGAACCTAAAGATAAAGTACAGCCAGAATAAGCTAATCGTAAAAATAATAGCTCGAAACAGGTAATATAATGTTTTAGACGATTATATTATACAATTACTTAATTTACAACTTAAAATGACCCCAACATGAGGACAAAAACCACAAGATTTTCTTCAACTAACATTTAATCCTTCACCTCAAAAAGAGGGATCAGGTCACGATCTCTAGACTCATAAAGGATTTGATAATAAGTCCAGAGTAAAAACGATAGCAGTTATTGAAGCTCGGCTGCCAGTGTTGGCGGAAAAAAGGACATGGAGAAAGTGAAAAGCAAGAATTTTTGGCTAGAAAAGAACCCTAAAGGTATACAGTAGTAACCAAGTTAAGAATTGAACTTACTCTCTCTTGAAAAGGATCCTGATCCTCTGTCACCAATAACTCCAGGGTGTTTGGGTCCAGTAACAACTCTGTTTAACTACACAATAGAGAATAGGTAGGTAGTCATTACATGAGACTATAGCAGAGTAGTTAAGGTATTTATTTCATCATCATAGTGTATTGCCAACCTTTGCAAAAGTTGTCGCTAGATCATCCATGTCGGATAGGGATCCTAAACCTGCACCCTGGGATCAACATGTGCATATTAGTAAAACATCTTCAACAATTTCTTAGTACAAGTATTGTCAAAATGTGTTAGCTTTCGAAAGAGAAAGCAAGTTACCTCTCCTTTATCAAACAAGTGATACTCATCATCATCAGTATGTCCACGAACAGGAACAGGAGCGATCAATTCACCATCATCGAGACCTCCCAACTCCACTTCGTCCAGATTTCGACCAAAAAACTCATATTGAGATGCATCAAAAAGTGTACTATTTTTATCTGCAGATACAATCTCAATTTTCAACTGAAGCGATTGCAATAATAAGAGAAACCCATATGATTAAATAAACAATCACATCTCTGAAGATATGTGTTTTTAGTATTCAAATTGGCTAATCACTTGTGCATTGAAGCAGTAGAACGAAAATTAAGCAAACCCCGTAAATCTTCAAGGTTAGTCCAATACATGATACATCAGATCCCATAAAACAAATACCGAAGAGGGAAACAAAAAACACAGCGACCTAAATCATAAATCACAGAGTATAAATCTCCTCCATTTCTATGGTTTTCTCACTCGTAATACAGAAATCGGATCCAAAATTAGCAGAGCATATCATCAAGAAAAGAAAATAAGAAATCTTAGGATGAGATGAACCTGAGGAAGCGCGAACAAAGTTGTACAAATCCCTGGAGTCGGATCTCTCCATGATAAAGAAGAAGCTCAGGAAATTACAAAAGAAGGAAAAATAAGAGAATCCGTCCCCTAGGGTTTTCTTATCTAGAGATGTATGGTAGATAAAACAAAATCAAAGAAGAAGAAGAAAAAAAGAAGTGAGATTTGCTAGGGTTTTCAATTTTAAGGGATAAACACAAGTAAAGCTTTAGGGAAATCTCTCTCCGCAAGAGAGAGAGAAAGAAATTGCCCTTTTTGTTTTTGTTGTTCTGTTTCCTTCACCGTGTAATATCGACACATAAGTTCATGACCTTGCCAAAGCAAATCAACACTCCTCCTCTTTTTTTTTATCTCTTTTTTGTCAATTTTTTTCTTTTATTTATTTCTTTTGTAAAAATAATCAACCAACCAAATGCTAATAACATGATAGTATCAACAAAATACTAGTGATCTATTTGTTCGTTTGGTTAATTGGATGCAGTATCCAGCTAAGAATGCAGGATGATGTTCGTTTAGTTGTAATTTAAAACTTAACTGGATACTGCATCCAGATACAAATGCAAAATGTATCCAAAATATCCAGAAATTCTGGATGAGTTTAAAAGTATTGTTATAATGCACTTAACTCATCCAAAAATTAAAAAAGTATAAAATGACCTTATTTTAACTAAAAATTACATTTTACCTAATCTAATAACACGAACCCTAAAAACTTTTGTCAACATAAGCTTTTGCCTCGCCGTCAATCCCTTCCACCTCTCTGTTCTAGAGAAATTTCGTTGTAAATCTCTTCAACCACTTCGATCTAGCACAAATTCCATCCTCCGCCGTCGATCGCCGTAAGTTTTTCTTTCTCTGTCTATTGTTATTATGTTCTTCTCTTGGGTTTTCGATTATGGAACATGAAGAGTTTAATTTATCTTCTTCTTTACTACATGTTCGTTCTTCTCTTTGTCAAATTTTGGATAAACCCTTTATTTTTAGTTTCTAAATTTCTTCACTTCTTTGTTTCTTACGTAACTATGTTTTGTAGCATTGGCTATGTCCATTCTTAAAACTTTGGTTCTGGCTTCTTTGTTCTTTTCTAATTTCCATTGCCAATTTATTGTAGTAGTCTGATATCTGTTTTTAGTAGTCTATTAATGAAATTCTTTGGGTAAGATTCTCCTTCATAATTTTTCTACTAATGAACATATTGATCATCAACATAGTATCTATAGTTTTCATAAAAAGTCTTTCTTTGTTAGCTTCTTCAATTGGCAAGTAAATTTACTTGAAATCAATGTTATTGATATTATATAGTGTATAGTCACAATGCTCTTTTGGCAGTTTCACGAATAGGAAAAGTTGTGTACCACAAACTTTGTCTTCGTTTTCAAAATTTTAAACTAGTCTTCTCCTTACCTCTTGATATTGAGTATTTGTTTCTTTATCAAATTTTTCATCAAAACATGTTCTTGATCAGAAACTTCTCATTAAAGTCATCAAACAATATAATTCAATCAAGGTCACTTCGTATCTTGAATTCATATATGTCACATTAGGGTACTGTTTGAGTTGTGATTGTATCTGATGATGAGAGATTTTGATTTTGTAGAGGTTTATTCCAGCTGAATTTTGATAATGTTTGAAAAGATCTTAATGAAAAAATGTAGTAGCTTTGAAGCTTTCTAATTCTGTTTTTTTTTTTTTTTTTTTTTTTTTTTTGNTTGTAGAGTTTCAGCTTTTTAACATAGTTTGGTTTACCTTTTTGTAGATTTTTCCTGCTTATTTTACACAATGACATCCGTTCCCGGAAGTGATGTGAGTATTTCTTAATCTCTAATATTATAATGAATGCTTTTAATTCAAATATCTTGAAAAACTTATTTGGACAATAGAACCTTGTATGAATGATGAACAAACACGTGTGTATCCTCAACTAAGATTTGATGAGAAGCATAAGGGAAATATAAGAAAACAATTGGTGAATGATGCTGGGAGACAAACCATTATTTCAAAGTTCTATGAGGCATTTGGGAAAAATCATACATGGACAAAATTTAGAAACAAGTTTCAATCTTGCAAAAAAAAATACACAGCTCTAGAGAAACTGACCAAAACAGAACTGGACTTGGATTTGACGCAAACGAGTTTTTGGAAATGTCAGATGATTGGTGGGAGGAGCGTATTAAGGTATATTTCTATAAATTTACTGTTTTTTCTGTCTATAACTCAGATGGTTAAGTGTGGTAATTTACAACAACAATAGTTAAAGAACAATTCATAATTATTATTTTTAAGTAGTGATAGCTTTATTACTCTTCTCGTCTCACAAACATAAAATAAGTAAAAGGGTAACCAATATTAATGTAATTTCAGAATTGTTTTTTTGAAACATAAATAATTAGTTAACTTGTAGTGAAGATAGGTTTTGAAACCTAGATAACTTAAGCCGGTTCATAATTCAGAATGAAGTATATTGCTATAACTTTTAATTCAAATATAGAACAGACTTTAAACATCAACTTTGATGCTACTGTTTTGATGGATTGTAACCTATTTAATTTCTCTTTAATTTTAGGAATGGCTCAATGCTAGAAAGATAAGAGAAAAACCAGTAGCGAATGTGGATTTATTGGAGAAACTTTTCGGTTCAGTTCGTGTAACCGGAGCTAAAGGTTGGAGTGCTCAACAAGGTGAAAACAATTTAGATGAGATGGTGCATGATGAGCCTATACAAGAGTGTGACACAACCTTTAAATAAAGGCAGAAAGCAACCGCTTTTTCTTCCAATGCTCCTCATAATCAAGAAGTTGATGTGTCACATACGGCCCCGAGAGCTAACCGAAAAAGACGTTCTTCACAAGTGGTAGCTGATGTTATAAGAGACAGCATTCAGTCACGTGATGAGATACTATACCATAAGAACCAATTGATAGAGAACCATCCTGATTATAGTTGTAGTCAGCTTCGGGCTATGCGGGTGTTACATTCATTGCTTAGTATAAGAATGTGGTATCCTTTGTATAAGGCAACAATTCAACATCTCAAAGAAGATCCTACCAACCGCCAGACATTTTTATGTTATGAAGATGATGAGAACAAAGTTCTGTACTTAGAGTTTGAAACCAGTGAAAGTAGAGATGCATAAAAGATGCATTGGAATCTTATTTCTTATTTAGTGATAGAACCAAATCTTCTTTATTTTGGTTTTATGCTTATAAATGATGCCCTGGAACCTTATTACTTATGTGTTTTAAACTTATGTAGACACTTTACTCTATGTTATGAAATTTATATTTAGATAATTTATATTCTGATACTTGATTTGTGTAGTTTGTTGTGCAATCTGTTGTTGTGTGTTATGATAATATTATGCACTGGAGGTGTATGTTTCTAATGTTATGGAGTTCTATTTGGTTTTGCAGAATACGTTTAGATATTTAATTGAGAATGATGACATGAATTTGATATTAGATGAGGAAGAGAACATGTATGATGTTGTACAAGAAATGTATGGCGTGAGGGATACTAATATTGATAGAAGGAGACATATAACAAATCGAGGTGGAGGTTGGCGTCATGTACAAAAGTTTATGTTTGAATATGAGGGACAATGTTTTGATATTCTACGTATGAACCAAAGAACATTTATGAGCCTATGTCGAAAGCTATCAAAGCAGTACGAGCTAAAGGAATCTTGTCATGTCTACCTTGAAGAGAGTGTAGCAATGTTTATAGAGATGGTTGCACAAGATTTGACTGTAAGAGTTTTAGCGGAGCGATATCAACATTCTTTTGATACAGTGAAAAGGAAATTGGATGAGGTTTTGAGTGCCCTCTTAAAACTTGCAGCTGACATTGTGAAACCTACAAGAGGTAAATTCACAAATGCTAGTCCCGTTTTAGTAAATGATCGGCGATATTGGCCTTATTTTAGAGATTTCACTGGGGATTTAGATGGCACTCATATGTCAGTTCGTCCTCCATCTGATAATGTAAAAGCATATAGAGGTCAGAAACCAGAAGCAACAATGAACGTGCTTGCTATATGTAATTTCAATATGAAATTCATATATGCTTATGTCGGGGTACCGGGTAGAGCACATGACACAAAGGTTTTGACATATTTTGCTACACGAGAACCTTCTTTTCCTCACCCGCCACAAGGAAAAAATTATTTAGTCGACTCAGGATATCCAACTATGACTGGTTATTTAGGCCCTCATCATAGAATTAGGTATCATCTTGACCAATTTATGAGGGGAGGACCGCCGACGAACACTAGAGAGTTGTTTAACCGCAAACATTCTGGTTTACGTTCAGTTATTGAATGTACATTTGGAGTATGGAAATCCAAATGGAGGATTTTAGACAAAAAAACATCCTAAGTACGAGTTGAGAAAATGGGTGAAGATTGTAACAACAACTATGGCACTCCACAATTTTATACGTGATTTACACCATGAAGATCATGATTTTGCACATTGGGAGATGATGGAAGAGTATGCAAATCATGGTGATCAAGTAGTAGAAAATGATGAGGAAGATAACAATCATGGTCATAATGAGCATATTCCATATATTCCCACCAGTGATAGAGTGATGGAAAATTTACGGGACTCCATCACAGAAGAGTTAGCGAGAGGACGTCGACTTCCATATTAGTGTTTGCGATCTTATATTTCAATTATCAATAATTTAACGTTATGAACCATATTTGACATCTCTATGATATTTTTATATTTGACATCTCTATGATATTTTAAAAAAATATGTGTTGAACCTTTAATTTTTTGTTTTCGTGTGAATTTGAGTTTTGTTTGATTGAAGAATCTTTTTTATATATGATTTTTCTTAACGAATTCCCAAATATTTCATAAATATCTATTTAAAATTAATTATTAAATATATGTTTAAATTTTTTACAAACTACAAAATTAAAAGTTATAATCAAATAATTTTTACAGCTGTAAATATGATTTAGAACATAATATATATCATTATGATAATTGATAAAGTTATGTCATTTTTAATAATTTGGTTATTAAAATGTATCTGGCTACAAATGAAAATACACAAACGAACATAAATGTATACAGATGCAGTATCTGGATACAAAAACCAACAACAAAAACGAACATAACTGTATCTAGATACAGTATCTTGATACAAAAACCAACGACAGAAACGAACATCATCTGGATACTACATCTGAAAAACTTGTTTGGATGAAGTAGCTGGATACTGCATCCAGTTAACCAAACGAACATGCCCTATATCTTATTCATTACGAATAGAACATGCCACAACAAAGCATAAGCATACTAAGTACAATATATATCATCTTCATTATACTCTACATACCACAAGCACAACACAATGCTAGGACCTTGACCAATTTGTCTCCTTAAACTTCATGCACTCTCTGGCTGTGACAATGTAGAAACATAGAAGCTCCAAACTCAAAACCAAAACCAAAATCAAAAGCAAAGCGAGCTAACATAATTCACAACACTTAAATCACTTGTTTCACCAATCTAAATATAATCTAGCTTAACAAAATGTAATCTTTGTAATTGAAACCCAAAACCCAACCAAAGACAGAGTATAGCTTACAGAATTTTCATCTGTTGATCATGATCCATGTTTCAAAATCCAAAATTTAACAATACCCATAATCATAAACCGAGAGAGAGAGAGACCTGATGATCATGATATGGGTTTCAGAGGAATTTGTTGGCGGCTGCTTGTTCCTACGAAACCATTTGCGCCACGATGCAAAGTAGGGTTAGAATAAGGAGATTTTTGATGTTGAGTGGACGAATTTGAAGGCGTCCAAGTAGGTTTCTGTTGATACCGAGTTTAGCACCCATGCTAAAGCCCATTTCGGCTGAAGGTCCAGGTGGTCGACGACCTGGAGTCCTGAGATGAGCTGGGTTCAACCTACTTGTTAAATCTTGATTCAACAGTTGGCGCCGACTGTGGGGACTTATAGCTGGAAGATCATATAATCTCTTTTCGCAAGAAAAAGCAAACAAAACAATGACCACGAGTGGACTAACCGAAAAAGCGCAAGATGGATCCATCAGCGTCATCGCCAAGACAGGAAACAGAGATAATTAGAGCAATCAACTCGATATCCGGGGGTCAGATCACGAAGATGAAATCCCCGAAATCACTATGCAGGATATGTGGAACCAACTGAAAGAGCAAAAGCGAAGACAACCAAACTCAGAGCTGAATCGCAAAACCTTAGGGCGCAGCTCGAAGTGATGACTGCCTCTACGGAAGATAGGGATACACGTACCATCAACCGATCCTTGTTCGGAGCATTCCAGCAAACACCTGAGACGACGGTAGGGTACCTAAGCCGACCCAATCTCGTCAACGCACCGAGATTCAGAGACAACACTGAAGCCACTGAACTACAACACATTCATGAACACTTAAAATTAATGAGTTCTCAGGTACATCAAGCCACCAGCTCGGCCCCAACATTCTTAAAGCCATAGAAGAAACACAGAAAACACTGTTCTCCAGGAGGATCACCGATGTCTCAGTACGACACTCTGTCAAAATCAAATTCGCAGGATATGACGGTAAAAGTGATCCGGTCCAATACCTAATGGCCTTCACAATCACCATGACACGAGCGAAATTCTCCCTGGAAGAACAAGACGTTGGTTTATGCCAGCTTTTTGTCAAAAATCTATCAGGTTTAGTGCTGGATTGGTTCTCTCGTCTGGAACTAGGAACCATCAACAGCTTCCAACAATTGTGAACAGTGTTTATCAAACACTATTTGATGTATATCGCGAAGAAAGCCTCGACGACCAACCTGTGGACATTATCCCAACAGGAGAATAAACCGCTAATGGACTTCATTGACAGGTTCAAAGGAGTCGTCGCTCGAATAGTAATAAACGACGAGGGTGCAATCGCCACTCTACAAAAAGTCCTCTGGTATAATTCAAGGTTCAAAGAAGAGCTGCTCATTAACCCGCCACAAACACTAGAAGACGCGCTCCACATGGCCAATAAGTTCTTTGAAATAGAGGAGGAGCACGCAATAATGTCCAAAAAACATCACACAACAAAGCCAAACCAAGAAAGGGACGAGGTCACACAAGAACCCAGGCAACACTATACAAGGGACAGAAGAGATCGCGCTACCTACGTGATCACTGAGAATGGGAAAACCGCAGACTAACCTCCTCCCGCTGATAACGACCCAGAAGCATACTGCGATTTCCACAAACGAAACAAGCATAAAATTGCGGACTGTCGACATCTACATTCCATTTTGCTAAAAAAGTTTAAGGACATCGAAGTTGATACCAATAGAACCAGGTCCAACGATAGAAGACGAAGTGGAAACTCATGGCATAATACGGCTACGAAGGGGAGAGCCCCGCAGGTCAGCACAGTCAGGGAAACAAGCTCGCATACTATCAACGACATGACACCCCCAACTCAAACTCGAGATCGTAGCCCAGACGACTGAGCTATGGAAGGATCATTGCCAAGAAGGCGAGTTAACATAATCATGGTGGTTTGGTTTTCTGCAACAACTCGGTAAGATCAATCAGGAACTCCGAACGACGAGCTGTTATCTCCCAAAAGGAACAGACCAAGATCGTACCAACCTCCCAACCACTTGATTTCGAGGACGCTGATCTAAAATGACTTAGCCAGCCTCATAACAATTTCTTGGTTATTGAACTAGTTATCGCAAATACGGAGGTGGCTAGGATCTTGATCGATAAAGGTAGCGCACTAGATATCATCTTCAAAGATACACTCCGCAACATGGGGGTCAGCGCCGACCTCATCAAAGATGGCAGAAAAACATTAACAAGGTTCAGCGGGGAAACTGTCTCTTCCATTGGGAAGATTAAATTACCTGTTGAAGCTGGGGGCTCTACTCAGATGGTCAAATTTATTGTGATGGACCAACATTCAGCGTTTAACGTAATCCTTAGAACACCATGACTCTATTCCATGAAAGCAGCAATATCAACCTACCATCAGTGCATTAAGTTCCCAAAAAACAGGGGAAGCTGGACGATATGAGGGAATCAACGCATAGCCCAAACTTCCTTCTTAACTGAGCACCATATGCAAAATTTGCAGGTATCCGAAGAAATTTCAAACTCCCAGCTAGTCTATAGTTCCACATCAGAATTAGATAAGGTCGAACAAGTCAGTATCCACACTGAGCACCTGAACCGCACCACCAAAATAGGGAAGGAATTAGCCGCATATATAAAAGCTGAGCTAATCTCGTTATTTAGGAAGAACACCAGTACATTTTCCTGGACCATGGACGATATAAAGGGAATTGACCCAACCATCACTTGTCACGAGCTAAACGTAGACCTGACCTACAAACCAATAAAGCAGAAACGTCGTAAGCTAGGTGCATAACGCTCTCAAGCGGTAAAAGATGAGGTGGAAAAGCTCTTGAATGCCGGGTCAATCGCCGAGGTTAAGCACCCAGAGTGGTTAGCTAATCTAGTCATCATCAAGAAGAAGAACAGCAAGTGGCGCATATGCGTAGACTTCACCAACCTCAATAAGGTGTGCCCAAACAACAGTTTTCCCTTGCCCCATATAGACAGGCTTTTAGAACCCACTACAGGCAACAAGCTTTTATCCACTATGGACTCCTTTTTAGGTTACAACCAAATCATGTGCATCCTGCAGATCGGGAGAAAACAACTTTCATCACAGACAGAGGAACGTACTGCTACAAAGTAATGCCATTCAGACTCAAGAACGCAAGGGCCACCTACCAACGTCTGGTAAACAAAATGTTTACCGACAAGCTCGGCAGATCCATGGAGGTCTACATCGACGACATGATGGTTAAATCAGCCGAAGCTAAGAGTCATGTGAAACACTTGGAAAAAATTTTCAATACTCTCAACCTCTATGGAATGAAGCTTAACCCAGCCAAGTGTACTTTCATAGTCACATCAAGCAAATTCCTTGGGTACGTCATAACAAAAAGGGGGATCGAAGCAAATCCCAAACAGATCGCCGCTATTCTCGACTTGCCGGCACCAAGAACAAAGAAAGAAGTGCAAAATCTCACAGGCCGATTCGTAGCTTTAAATAAGTTCATCTCGAGATCAACCGACAAAAGTTTACCTTTTTACTAGATCCTCAAAGGAAACAAAAGCTTCGAATGGGACCAAAAGTGCAAAGACGCGTTCGACGAGCTCAAGTTGTACCTAACAACACCCCGTACTCGCCAAACCCAAATACATCAAAATCCTTTACCTATATGTTGTAGTTTCTGAGGTGGCCGTCAGTAGTGTCTTGGTAAAGGAAGACCAAGGCGAGCAGAAACCGATATTCTACATAAGCAAGTCATTAAACAACGTCGAACCACGGTATCTCGCCATCGAGAAAGTCGCCCTTATCATGATATCCGTATCAAGGAAGTTGCGTCTAACTTCCAGTCGCACACTATCATCGTACACACTAACCAACCATTGAGGACCATACTCCATAACCCAAATCAGTATGGAAGATTAACTAAATGGGAAGTCGAGCTCAGCGAATACGATGTGGAGTACCAAACTCGTACATGTTCCAGATCTCAGGTTCTTGCACACTTCATAGCCGAAACTTTCACTCAAAGCAGATAGTGAAGCTCCTTCACCAGGAACATGGAATTTTTACGTTGACGACTCCCGACGAAAACAAGGTTCAGGCGCAGGTGTCCGACTTGAATCACCTACCGACGAGGTCCTCGAACAAGCTTTCCGCTTCAAATTTGAAGTATCTAACAACGAGGCAGAATACGAAGCACTCCTACCCAGACTACGACTCGATAAGAACCTCGGCGCTCTAAGAATACACGCTTTCCATGACTCTCAGCTCGTCACAAACCAATTCAGTGGCGAATACGCCTTGAAAAATTATAGGATGCTACAATACCACCGGATGGTTCAAGAGAAGGCCGGCGATTTGAAAGCTTCAAGCTCACCAAAATCCCAAGAAACGAGAATCAGCTCGCCGACTCCTTGGCCAACATGGAATCAACCAATGAGCTCATCTTGAAGCGAACTATTCTAATGGAGTATATAACGTCACTAAGCATCACAGCATGATGGCCAACGCCATCGACGAACTCATCTCTTTTGAACATGAAAAAAGTGAGCACGGCGAACCTAACTGGCACACCGAGATAACATATTATATTCTTACTGGAAAAGAACTGGAAGACAAATGGGGAGCACGACGTCTTGGAGTTAAAGCCACAAGATACACCATCGTAGACGGACAACTGTACAAACGGTCTGCTTTAGGAATCCTGATATGATGCATCAACGGGGACGACATACAGCAGGTCCTCACTGAGTTGTACGAAGGAGCCGGTGGAAGCCATTCTAGTAGATGCTACCTGCCCTTAAGAATAAAAAACATGGACACTACTGGCCAACGATGCTACGCGACAGCCAGGAATACGCTTAAAAAATGTGAAATGAGCCAGCGACACGGACCAACAAATTATGCACCTACCGAGCCATTGAACGCCTCGGCAAGCCCCTATCCGTTCATGAAGTGGGGAATGGATGTTGTAGGCCCGGTCACGGTAGCAACAAACAAACACAAGTTCCTACTAGTAATGACAGATTACTTCATGAAATGGGTTGAGGCAGAGTCATACTCAGCAGTCAAGGCCAAACATGTGAAAAACTTCATATGAAAAAATATAATCAGCTGGCACAACGTCCCGTACGAAATCATGACAGACAATGGCACCAACTTCTGCGCAAAGATAGTAAAAACTTTTTGTGACAGGTGGAAAATCCGGTTGAACCACTCCACACCAAGGTACCCCCAAGGGAACAGACAGGCCGAAGTCATCAACAAATCCATAGTTGACGGACTCAAGAAAATACTGGAATCTAAAAAAGGACTCTGGGTCGACGAGCTAGACGGTGTCTTGTGGTCCTACCAAACTACACCATGAAAGTCCACAAACCAGACCCCCTTCTCCATGGCACATGGAATCGAGGCCCTAGCACCATCAGAAGCAGCAGTATTCAGTTTGCGCCGAGTTAAGTTCCGAAATAAGAGGCTATAAACGACGAAATGTTACTTGACTCACTAGACGATGTTGAGGAAAGAAGACACAGCGCACTGATACGACTAGGCGCCTATCAAGAGGCCACGATATGATATTACAATAAGAGCGTGAAACAAAGAAGATTTGAAGAAAGAGACATAGTCCCACGGATGAGTTACGTGAATACAGCAGAGGAGAACGCCGATAAGCTGGGAGCTCGGTGGGAAGGCCCTTACAAAGTGTCCAACTCCGAACTCCTGGAATGCTACCAAACTTAAGAAGTTCTAATATTAGGTTCCATTGTACAGTGAACTACGATTTGGCTTGATCCCTATTATCAGGGTACGTAGGCAACCCATTGGATGCAGCTATTTCAATTAATAAAAATCATTTTTCCTTTTAGGTATAAAAGTTTTCAAATTCTAGTCTCGACACTTTTCCCACTTTTGAAACTCCCAAAGCAACAAATAATAAAATAAAATAAAAAGTCGAGCCATGACTCGCACATATCCTACACTAAATGGGAATGTCGGCAAGATCAAATTTTTCTCATCATGGTTGCAAAGACCATTAAAAAAGCCGATGTACATCTCGCGCACTCCTAAAGATGAATATTAGACAAGGTCAAAGTAACCACGTTCGAGTGTAAGTCTCCACGTAAAAGCCAAGTTTTGACTCGTATACTCCTAAAGACGAGTATTGGGCGTAGACAAAGTAACCGTGTTTGAGGGTAAGTCTCCACATATAAGTCGAGTTCTGACTCGCGTACTCCTACTGAGAGTATAAGACGAGACTAAATTATCTTGTCAATAAATCATCCGTTAGGAAAAACGATCTGTAGGTCGTTTCTTTTCAAGCGTTTGATCGGATGGATGTTAAGTTTGCACAGGTTCTAGAGAAACATCCATTTAATTTAAAATATAATAGAAGTCGAGCCTCAGCCATGCCTTTCGTCAAAAAGAGAGAGGCCAAGCTCCAGATCGCCTACTTCACCCGCAATTACATACGTGACGAGATCAAAGCTTTCTCATCCTAGCTAAAAACGTCAAAATACCAATAAGTGACAATGGCTTACAGCCTGAGCTCGAACCGGATCATAACCGCCAAACTACACCTTACGCATTGATCGAACAAAATTATAAAGGCGGTATAGCAAAAAGAATCTGCCGAGTTAAGGCTCTATTTTTCATTATCAAAATAACACCGATATTACATTGTTCAAGAAAAGAAATGACAACCTAACAGATTCTCGAGTAAAAAAAAACCCTTCTAAGGTCCAAATAACGGACGAATATGCAACATAGAACTAGCCGACAAACAGGGAAGATCCACACCCTAAGAAAAATGTGAAAACTGCCCCAAAGGAACACAAGAGATACAAGAAAAGCTGACCCCAACCCTAAGAAAACCGTGAAAGCTGCTCTAAAGGAACAACTACACCCTCGGCATCGCTGGAGCAGTAGACTCGGCTTCAGCATAAGTACTAGAACCCCTTTGGGCATACCAAACTAGGTTCGAATCGTGCTTGTTAAACTCAGGTCTAAAGCAAAAATCCTCAGCCGACACGTCAGATATGTCCAACTTCTCAAACTGAGCCTTCTACTCCTCAAAGTCAGCTCCAAGCTTCGACATGATCTCCGTAGGTACCACACCACCTTCAGCCACTATGTGTCAAACACAGTTCAAAGTCCCTTTGGCCTGGGCATAAAGATGGATGACAGGATCAACTTTGTCCCGTTCCTCGACGTGACGCTGGACCTTCTCGAGCTTTGTTGCGTGTTCGACATGAGTCTCTTGCCGCGCTAGCACAAGTTGAAAGGCTCGAGAACGACGAAGCCTCTTCATGTATTCTCATGCAGCATCTTGAGAGCAACATATCTTCTCTCAGTTCGGTGAATTCAGAACTAGCGTGATCCTGGGCCGCCTGTAGGTTACCGAGCTCTATCGCAGCTTTCTCCTGAGCAGCTTTAGCTTCAGCTCTTAGGGCATGGAGTTGGTCAGTGGCGGATTTTGCCGTATCTCAGCATCTTCTTTGTGGCAGCAATCTGGACAGTGAGCTGCTTGATAACCTCATCTTGTTTTTGCAACTTAAGTCAGACCTCAGTGATCCGTTTTTTTCCTGGTCGACTAGCTTCGGGAGTATGACCAGCTCGTCCTTAGTACCAGTTAAGGCTCGGAGTTTATTCTCATAAAAAGCGACGAGCTTGTTAGTCGTCACTATGGTCTACAAATCAAACAGTAACAAGGTCAGAACGTATAAGTTCAACAAATAAAGTAGGAGAACACAATGATCTACCTGACATGCTTGCCGAGACAGAGCTTCATAAATTTTGGGTGCCATCATCCGATCACATGAGAGATAATCAAACCGTTGGCTCCGAGACAATTCACCAAACCGGCACAGGCAAGTTTGTCCTGCGCGAAGGTATGCCTCTATACATAAACGAGAACGCCCAACTCCCCTTTGAGTTGTTGTGTCTTGTCGTCTGGGAGCTTCCCCCCTTCAGCATCTCGAGGATCCGCAGCATCATCCAAATCACCTTCCATTTCGCCATCATCGCCGACCTTGGCCTCAGGCTCATCTTCCTTTTCATCATCATCATCATAACCAAGAAAGCCTTCGATTTCTTGGGCGAAAGTTCCCAACCCACTGTCCACAGGATCCAGATCCACGGTCATCTCGTTCAAGATCTAAGAAACTGTAGGAATTCCGCTAGTTTCAGTAGGTGGTGGAACGGTTAAACCAGCAGCAGAAGCATCTACCACTGTTGATGTTCCCTCAGCGAGAACACCCTGATGCCCCTCAGCAGAAGCACTCTCTTTCTCTTGGCGATCCTCAGCAGGAACGCCGTCATTCACCACTTGTTCCTCAGCAGGAACTTCTTCTCTTGAAACTTTTTCCCCAGCAGGAACAATAGTTAGGATCGAGCCCTCCCCCGCATAAATAATTACCACATCAAGAGCTCGACAATCCCAGCTGGATCGACGCCTCCTCTTGTTCACTAAGGAGGGCATGTATCTTCACTGCCAGTAGAAGCAGAGGCCATCACTTGTTTCTACTTTGAAGCAGAAGATTTCTCCAGCTTTGTAGAATACTCAACTGACAGCTTTGGACGACCCATTCTTTTGTTCTTTTTGATGGGGCAGATATTGAGTTCCCAACTGGCTGAGAAGTGATAGCTTGACGTCAGTAAAATTGAGTTATTTTATTAAAAAGGGAGACACTTCAGATCCTCTACCTGAGTTAATGAACGAGATACTATGTTGAATGCGTTTGCCATCAAAATTCTTGATCTCGACAATCCATGCATTACGAATCCTTCTAAAGTCTTCAAGAAAGTTTGGCGGAAAAGCACCGGAGTGAGATGGAGTTCTGCAAATAACGAAACAAACTTTAGGTTAGATCGCCAGATTTATACGACATACAACTCTACTTTTCCTAGGTGGTATCTACCAAAGGTTTCCGCCCATTTCCTTTTCAAGATCCTTCCCACGTCGCCCACAGACTCCGGGATGACCTTTAGGAAAAATTATCTCCCCTTCCAATCGTAGATCTTCGTGTAAGACTTGGTGTATAACAACTTGTATTGGGGTTTAAAATTGATATACACAAAGCCTGTGTTCAGATTCATCTTCTTTTGGGTGATTGGGTTGATTGATGATAAATTCTCCAGGAACCTAACGCTGATCTCCACTCCGAATTGATGACCAAGTGCAAGAAGAGCTACCATGTGCCTGATTGAGGCAGCAGATAGTTGTGAGATGACGATCTTACGTCTTGCACAGTACGAGATCAACAACTTCGACAGAGGAAGCCAGATGTGACATTTCCTGAAAAGGGACTCGTAAAGACAAACGTAACCTTGGGGGCAATCCCAAGGTCGTTGATGAGGTTTGGGAATCAGGAAAGGAATCCCGTTGAAGAAGGCGAAATCTTGAGAAAGATCTTGAAAAGTTTTTTCTGTGCACTTGGTACGGAGGAGACCTGTGAGCTCGTCGTCCAGTTGAATCTAGTTGCCTTGAGAAATCCTTTCTTTGGGAGTATCTTCTATCTCGGCGATGCTCAGATCATCGCGGAGGCAGTAGGCTCATTAGGGTTTAAATGAGGGGAAGACATATTTAAAATTCGGCAAAATTACCGAGCTGTTAAAGATAAATTACCAAGCTGAAAATATTGTAGAGAGAGAAATAAGAGAAAAGGGAGAACGTTTGTACCTACATAGAAATTTCTCGAAAAAGTGAAGTGTAAGAATGAAGACGCGCATGGATATTTATACACCTGGAAGATGGCGGTTACCGAGGAAAAACATCATTATGCATGGGAATCTAGAAATAGATGTGACGCTTCAAATTTCCCCTACGGAAACGTTTCGCAGAAGGATATAGAAGCATTAAATTCACTCCGGCCAAAATAAAATTTTATTTATCAAGCTCGATCGACGATTCGCTACCCCATCGCTAACCTGGGGGACTAACTATTGATACCGGTTTAGCACCCAGGCTAAAGCCCATTTCGGCTGAAGGCCCAGGTGGTCGACAACCTGGAGTCCTAAGACGAGTTGGGCATGTCTGACGAGCTGGGCCTATCTCTTGGAAAGCCCATTAGTTCAAAATATGTAATTAAGGTTTTTAAGCATATAATGCTAGTATTAATACCCATGTAATTGTCCTTCTAAAGATATATACAAATTTATCTTGAGATCATCTAGCTTGCCCACAAGATCAAAGATTAATACTTGTTAAATCTTGATTCAACAGTTTCCATTGAAATAGCTCATGCATCTACTTCTTCCTCCATCTGCGCAGTCGGGTTTTAGCTAGAGAGAGAAGTGAGATTTTTTTTCCCAACCAGTAAGAATTAGGCACGTAGAGATTCTAGGACATTTCTAAAAATCCCTCACCAAGAATCTATTCTACCTTAATTTCTAAATTTTAAATTATTTTTAGGCTTTTATTAATTAAAAACTCATTTAAAAAAACTCATTACATACCCTAATGGAGATGCTCTTATAATCTTGACTGTTTGCTCACAATATCTCAAGTATTTTAATTTTCATTTTAATATACCGGTGATTTTTAATATAAAAAATGTAGTTATATGAAATAAGTTCATTACTAGATCCACTATCTAAGAGTATCTCTAAAAGAAAACCTCAAATTTAAAGTTTCCATAGACAAAATCTTAAATTTAAGTTTAGAAAGTTTGTATTTTGTAATATAGTCCTCAATTTTAATCATTATTATTTAAAATCATAAAACTTATAGATAACTTAAAAATACACTCAATAATTATTACATACATTAACAAATAATAAGACACTACATTATTTAACAAAGACATTAACTAATATGAAAACATACTAATTATATCATAAATTAGAATTAAACCACTAAATCATTCATGTTATATTATTTAATTTTGTAAAATAAGTTTTAATGGTATGTGATATATATTACATATAATATAAAACTTTATTTTATATATTTTTAAATATGATATCTAAAAATTAATAGACATTTAAATCAAAACATTTGGATATTAAGATGATTAATAAAAAGATGTTGGGGTATTATTACTGAAAAGTATAAAATGAAAAGATCAAAAATGAAGTAGAACCTTAAAATTTGAGGTTTTGAATTGTGAAACTTCAAATTTGAGATTCACTGTTCAAAACCTTAAATTTTAAAGTAACTTTTGGAAAGTAAAACCTTTATATTTGAGGGGATAATGTTGTCTTTGAAGATCCTCTAAATAATGTTTTTATGAGTCAAAGGATAACCAATGATGCTTCTTTAATTCTAGGGATTATTAGAAACTCAAACAATTTTATAAATTGAATGCATCCCTAAACCATCTTTACTATTAAATTCGAAGACATTTTTTGAGGGAGTAAAAATAAAATAGATATTTACGAAGATTGCTATTGGTATAAAACAATTTAAAGAACAAAAAAAACGGAGGGACAAAACCAACCAAAATTTACGTTTTGACTTAAAGGTCTTGAGATCGAAACTCTAATATGCAAGTTTTAATTACAAAGAAATCACACTATCCAATGTATAACACGCGGACCTTATTTATCCGATTGAATCGACCCGTTTTTTTTCCGAAAATTAAGCTAAGTTCGTGGGTTCGATTCTTTGAATGTGCATTTTGTATGTTTTTGAATATTGCAATTATTATTGTTACCTAAGATAAAATTTGACAATTGAAGATCAGATTAGTTAAGGAATATTTTTAAAATATTCCTTTTCTTAACAAGAAAATAAAAAAACCCTAATCGAAGTTTATATTACATTTTACTATAAATAGTGTATACTCTAAACAATTATATAAACACACTATAATCGATTTGCTTTTTTTGTTCATCATTTCCGGCGAGTGTTCTTATTTTTGTATTTTGCATTTTGATATTGCAAAATTTTTTGTTTTATTTCTTACAATTATAGTTATTTCTCATAACAACTCAAATTGTTTTGTTTAATAGTTGAGTACAAAGGACAATGTTTTCATCGTTGATTAATAAGTCAAAAGAGATTATCAACGAAGAACCAAAGGTGAATATTTTAGAGCATGTTTACGCTTTTTATATGTATTTAGTATTTTATGTAACATATGTTTTTCATTTTCTAATATTTATTTAATATAAGTCTGATTTTAGATGATGGAAACACCAATGAAAAACAATGGCAAAAACATCATCATTGAAGAATCCAAGGTATAATTATTTTATATTAATTAATTTTTTTATTTAAATAACAAATATAGCACTTTAATGGATTATACACCAATAATCAGATTCTATTTGATGTCATTATAATGGAAGATCTTCCACATTATTTGATGGTATTATATTATAATGCATCATGTTATTTTCATATCTAAAGGAAAACTATATTTCACTTATATAATCTTTACAATAAATAATGTAGCCAAAAAGAAAGCTCATTGTCACAATCGATCAACTAGAGCTTCTATCTAAAGTGGAGATAGCGATTAAGCGTGCAAAGAAAGAAAATGATGCATATTACAAATGTGTAGTTTATCAAATGAAGCAATATGTGGAAGCTTATGAAAGAACTAGGGAACTTGAGGTAAAAATCGCCAAAAGAGATGAGAAGATTTCTTTGCTTCATCATATAGTTGGTTTTGATGATTTTGACATAAGCAAGGAATTGGGTCAACAAAAAAAGACAAAAGAAGTTGCTAAAGATCTATTGAGAAAGATTATTCTTCCTACTGTTAATTACGACAAGATGGGAGTTCCTAAAATCAACTGAAGATCAGCTTTGGTTTTTTAATTAATGTTTTTTTTTATTTTAATAATTTTATGATTTATGTATTTGAATTTAATTATGTTTTAATATGAAATAAAATTTTTAGCCCTTATCTAAATATGCTATTAAACGAATAAATTATGATATTTTACTTAATATTTATTGTTTCATTCGTAAAATGGTTAAAAAAACATTTATAACCGTGCGCCTCATATTGGTGCGGAGTTAACACATTCAATTTAATTATATATTTTCAAATGATCAAAATAACATTTTTTATTTAATGTTTTTCTAATATAACATAAAAAATGTTAAGATAATCTATATTATTAAATACATTGGTAATAAATTTGTAACACGATGTATTACCTTAAAAATGGTTTTAGGTTATACACAAAATAATCCATATTTAATATATTTTAACGACATAATATTTTATTTGCTATGTCGTTATAATATCCTAAATTTTAAGGAAATTTTATAATTAATGATTTTGTTAAGATACCTAACTAATTGGCATATTTAATAATATGCCATGTTTAGCTAATATCATTAACTAATTATATATAATATAAGCAGTTCGAAATATTTTGGAAAACAAGTTTTGGAGTACACACCGAATATTCTTTAAGATACGATTTTTAAGGAAATTTAAACAATTATTGATGTATTTTTAATGGTTACACGAAGATTTTGTGGTAAATGTAGTTATTACTGTTACATTTTTAAGGTAATTTAAACAATTAGTTATTATGAGCTAATAATAAAAGATAACTTGGCATATATTAGTGTTTAAAGATAACTTTAAACACTAAGATTTTGTTGTTGATACATATAATTTAGTTACCTTACAAATTGGCATATTTAATAATATGCCATCTTTAGTTGATATCGTTAAAGAAAATATATTAGTTAATTGCAGTTCGAAATATTTTCTTTCATCTAACTAATATATTACCTAATTAATAGTTACCTATTTTGTCGGTCATATTCCTAAAGAATTAGTTAATTCGATTATTCAATAAAATCTAGTATAAGATATTATTTCATTGAACCAAATCTTAAAGATATTTGAATAATTGTTTATAGAATAGAGAACTCAAAGATATTATTGTAACAACTATTATACGAATCCTTAAATACCATTTTAATTAAATAATTAACTTAAATTTTTTGTACCAACTAATATATATAGACGTCGAGGGATATCACACAATCATTCATGTACCAACTAATATATATAGACGTCGAGGGATATTATTGTTTTGCATGAGTTTGCTAATGTTTTTCCAGAGGACAACCCAAAAAGACTACCTCCAATACGTGGGATTGAACATCAAATAGATTTTGTTCCGGGAGCCTCATTGCCAAACAAACCGGCGTATAGGACCAATCCAAAAGAAACCCAAGAACTTCAAAGGCAAGTGGATGAACTCATGGAAAAGGGTCACATTAGGGAAAGCATGAGCCCTTGTACCCAAAAAGATGGAAGTTGGCGCATGTGTGTGGATTTCCGAGCTATCAACCAAATCACGGTAAAATATAGGCATCCCATACCTAGGTTAGATGA
>OVBE01002442.1:0-26179 GCA_900406425.1 Iberis pinnata
AACAATATATATATATATATATATATATATATATATATATATAAAGATATATTTACATATCCGACATTCAATTCTAAAAAATCAATGTCAACAAAAAGTGGTATGTTTCATATTTATTTTATTGTTTTATTATTTAATTATATAACAATAATCACGGTTGAAATTTTTTTTTCAAACTATTGTAGGTTACAATGATTATGGTGATCCTTCATACAAGTGTGACAAATGTGGTGCAATTTTTTGGTATGATGAAAGGATTAATAAAAGAAGAAATTCAAAGAAACTGATATTTACAATGTGTTGTCTTTAAGGCACGGTGAAATTACCATTTTTAACTTTATTGCCTGAATTTCTACAATCTTTGATAGATGGTGATGATGAAAATAGTAAAAATTTTATCGAAAATATCATACTTTACAACATGGTTTTTGTATTTACCTCTTTGGGAGGTAAAATTTCTCATTCTTCTCATAATGGTCGTGGTCCACAAATATTTCTAATACAAAGTGTAAATTATCATCTGATGGGAAGCTTGAGACCATAAGATGGAGATTTCCCTAAATTTTCACAACTTTATATTGTTGATACTGAGAATGAAGTTAAAAATATGGCTAATATATTGAGTTATATCTTTAAACTTTGTAGCTACATTTAACTACATTATATCAATTTTACAAAGTTTTTTTTTATTGTAGCAAAGGAAAAAAAACCTTTTAATAAAAGAAAATCCAAAATTAAAAAGAAGTGATTGAAGCAATTATGAAAATTTTGGATAGCATAAATCCTTATGTAAAAAATTTCTGATATGCAAAAGAACGAGCTGGTTCCACTGATAATGAAAAATTTCATATGATGATTATTGCTGATTGATATTACTCGGTTTAATACCTTATAGTGGGTATTTATACTTGCTATTTGGCATTATCTGAGTGTTTTCATTGTATTTTTGGCATATTTTCAAGATTTTAGGTGTTTGGGACGTTTTAGAGCATAAAACATCTTAATTTACGACTTTTTGGTAAGTTTCAAATGTGTCATGTTTTATCACTAAATTTGTGGTCACAACTTTGTATTAATTTACTACGAATTCGACATCTAAAATTCTTCTAATTTTTTAAAAAAGTTTCATAAATTATATTTTTCATTGTAGTATTCATAACAAATCTTGGTTTAAATAAAATATATAAAGATGCTAATATATTTATTTGAATTAAACGTGACAAGTAAATGACAAAAAAAAATTATTTAAATTAAAGCAAAAGGAGTCTAAATAAACAAAGAATAAATAGCATGAAAAAACTTAAAAAGCAACTAATAAAAAAATAAAGAAAATAAACGAAAATTAACTAAAATCTAACTTAGAATATGCATACTAGCTCGAGCCGAAAATGAAATCTTCCATAGCTTCAATTCTTTTATTGAAAAGACCATTATTATCATGACTTCTTTTTAGTTCGATTTCAAGTTCTTCCACTCGCTTAGTTAACGTCCTCACTTCGTTATTAAGTTCTGAAGAATTGGCATAGTTTCTTGAGACATTAAAACCCTACTTTCAAGTGATCCAAGTCCAAATATGTGTCGTTGCTTTGATGTTTCAATAATCTACAAAAATATATATAAAAAATGAAGATATACATAACAAAAAGGTACCTTAGTATATATTTCATTTTTCTCTTCTAAGGTCAAACCCTCTCCATTAGAAGACTCCATTTGTAATAAGTGTTCTTGAACATATTCATCATATTTTTCTGCTATATGTCGTGCTCTTTGATCGACATAAGTTCCATCAGATTTTTGGTGTGTCTTTTTCAGCACAGCAATGAAAAAAAAATTTTCATTGTTTGCTTCCTGCAAAAAAAATAAAAAATCAAATAAAATAAAGTGAAAAATTTTATATAATTAGAAATATATAAATAACATATATATTACCAAATTATCTTTAACTTTAGCATATGAACGTGAACCTGATCGATGTTTATGTGCACCTAACCCATTACGATCGAAAAGTCGCGCAGAACGAGCTTTTTTGCTTTTTTTCTTTGGCTTTTGTTGTTCTCCAATGTTCCAACATAATTTTCCAATATTTAGACAAAATCTACTCGGGTTTTTCATTTTTTTTCTTTGCGAGGCTAATCATTCCTCTAAGACGGGCAACCGCAAGTTTTTAAAAAATGTGTTCTACCAAATTGTCAATTGATTCATTCCATTGAACTTGTCTACAATACATATATTGTATAATATGTATTAAATAAAAAAGTAGTTTGTAATAAAAATTATATATAACAAAAAATCTAACCTTAAAAGTTGTAAATCATGCTTCTTTATAATATGAAAGCACTTTCCTCGAATTGTACCACATTCCTTTAAAACAACCTTCGATGATCTTACGAACACAAGTGGATACTTCAGTGTTATTTTTGAACCTGTTACATATAAAAATATTTAACTTTATATAGTTACATAATACAATTAATATAAAAAATACCATTTATCTCCATTTCTTCGAGACGGATGGAGTATTCGCAAATGACGTTCAATTGATTCAAAATCTTCTCCATCTTCTCTTTGTTCAGAATTTGTACCCCGTAAATCTGGATGTCTTGGTGAAAAAGATCTCTGAGAACCATCAACTAGAGAATCTACACTATGAGAATTTTCAAATTGAAAATTTGGTCCTCGTCCATACGAACTCCTACCTATTATCGGTGTACGAGTCATCTACAAAAAAAATTACTATATTTTAAAACATTACAAAAATACATGCATGATATTTATATCAATAAAAAATTTTGTAATGAACCAAGATATAGTTTTCTTAAATCTCGACAAAAAAAAAATTATTTTTAACCACACCAAAACAACAATACAATTGATGGGCTCTGACAAAATAGAGAAAGCCCACTCAAATACAAGCGACTACACCTATGACCTAACAAATACATAGAGATAGAAGAGATAGAACAAGAGAGATAAAAAAAATTAGGAAGAGCAAAAAAATAGAACGAAACTCAAAAAAAATTATGATCAAAAAAATAACCGGCGATTGCTAAGGAGAATCGAAGATTGATGACTTCTTAAACCAGAATTGAAGAATCTCTTGCCTCTGTTACGAGATATGATGCAACAGAGCTCTGACGAAGAGACACACATGAGACACATGTGTAGCTTTTTATTCTCTTTAGTTCTAGACTTTTCTTTTTGTTCGTAAGATCCAATATCATTTTCTATTATCATGCACAACCATTGAATTTTATTTTATTTACATAGATCCAATTGAACGATTGTGTTAAAAACAAAAAGTACGATTGTTGAAAAACAACATATGCAAATACTAGTGGAAATTTTTGATAAAAAATGGAAAACAATTGTGTTTTTGTTTAAGTAATTTTTTTAATAAAGAGGTTAAACAATTGTATTACAAAAAAAAATTTCGATTGAAAAAACACATAATTTATCATATCAATATAATTCTCAAGTCTATGAGAATCAAACAAGTCGGTAAAACCTTCGTATTAAAACATATGTTAAGATTAAAGCTTCATAAGATTGAGTTAAAGGATAATCAACACACAAACAATTTAAAAGGCTATATACTATAAATAAGAAGTTCATAAAGCTAAATAATAAAGAAGATTAGATAGAAACCTTGAAAGTAAGATAGATCCAATAAGAAAAATTGATTATGGTGAAAGAGTTAAAGTGTATTAGAAATAAGACTCCGAGGTTCCTTTTATATTTAAGTAAAATTCTAGGGTTATCAATTTTTTTAACAAATTAAAACTACATATTTTCAACTTTTATAAAACTTATGGCGGCTTCTTTATTTTTACCTTTGGCGCTGAGTTAGTTAGCCAAAATTTTAGGAGAAAATCTTTGGTAAATTGTTTTCATTGTAGAGGAAAAAAAAAATATGCCCCATGTATAGTAGAAATAATATATACGGTTAGGATTATCTTTTTTTGCCAATATTGAGATTTTGTTTATAACAAAAGTATACATTTATGATTATTTTGAAAATGATATATGGGCTAAAATCATTCTAAAATATGTAATCCATGATATACATGATTTTTATTACGATATACATGATTTTCTTTTTCACGTTTCTTCATTGAGCCTTACGATTGTACGAACGTATCTCTTTTTGATAATCTCTTCTGTGTATTCATTGCAATATGTCAAAAGGAATTGATGTGATCTCTAAAAAAAATATGTTTGGATGCCAAAACTTACTAATTTGGAGATGTAGCTTTGATTTATGCTTGAGGAAACTCTAAATCATTAAAAATGAATTGTAGAATGTTAGCTACATTAGGTTGAAACAAGTAGAAAGATCATTGAACATTGTTCTTTAGATGTTGTTGTTATCTACTCTTAAGTAAGTTGTGTTTTTGAGCTATTTTTTGTAGTTTTATACTCGTATGAGATTTTCTTTGTGTTTAGATTTGATTAGCATGTGGTGCAATTCATCATATTCTGCTTACCATCGCCTACTTCAAATTTATCTCTCTTTGTCTCCTATGATGTATTAAGAAATATTTATGTCAAAGATCTCAATGTTACTTGTTTAAATGATTATTGAATTTCTTGTAATAGATGTGTATCTAGTTGCTCAACACCTCGCCGGAGAATGAAGATGATGGATGCAGTGAGTTTCTGAAGAGATTTATGTCAAGTCTTAATGTTAGTAGACCATGTTCATTATGGCTAATGCTTTGCTTATTTGTTGGCTTAACTTATTCTTAGGAACAAGCAACAACTAAGTCTCATAAAGAGCTAATGGAGATGAAAAAGAGACGTGGAAAAATTGAAGAGACAATAAAATATATCGTTTTTAGAAAACTTTCGCCTAGCTAGGTGAATTGGTTATGTCATCACTTTCATGTTATAAGAATCTATTACTTGAACATTTGTCATAGCTTTCGAAATCATGCTTGAACTGCTTTATCACATATGTGTGAAGCAAGCACTCTTTTTTGGGATAAATTGAAGCAATCACTCTTTTTTGGATAAATTGAATAAAATGTATAATGAAATTGATGAAAGTCAATGAACAAAAATAAAATTGGGCATAAGCATAAACAAACTTGGAAGTTAAGAGAGTCGGTTTTGTTCTTTCATTCTTTTGGGTCAAAGTATTTTCTATATAGGCATCAAGAAGAAGGCAATAGGAAAATCTAAAAGATTTTCATTCGAACCAAAATCTAAAATTATCAATCTACTATATACTTGAAAAAGAAGAATGGAACATCCATATCTACTTATATTTAAACTTTTTGAAATAAATTAGAAAATAAATTAGAACCAAAACCCAAGAAATTTTTCTGTTAGAAAACTAAATTATTTAAACTTTTTGAAATAAATTAGAACATAAAATTTTGGTTTACAAAAAAATCAATGTTAGAAATTTAAAAATAATATAACAAAAAGTATAAATTGTTACTCATACTCTTCATCGGTAAACTCTAAATGAGAATTTTCAATTTCAACATCAGATCCAACATCCATATCTACTTCTATTTCATCAAGGCATTCGGTTTGACAATCTACCGATGTTAGTATTTCCACTTGCAATGGTTCAACATTAGTAACTGATTGGTCATTCTCATATTGCATTGCAATAAAGTCCATATTTGGTGTGCGCAATATTTTTCCTCTTGGTTGTATTACGATTGTTGTTTTCCATTGTTGATCTTTTTCAAAGTCAGCTTTGGATATGACACATAACAAACTTGATCTGCCTGAGAAGCTAAAATGAAAGGATCGTATTTACCGTAGCGCTTTGCGGTGTTAACATTGATAATCCCTGACCTGTTTACACGAAGACCTCTTCCAATGGTTGAGTAATACCAATCACATTTAAAAACTACAAGTTTGAGATGATCTGGTCCAGGATAATGAAGCCCTAAGATCTCTCTCAATACTCCATAATAATCAGGTTCTTCACTTGAGCCACAAGATGATGTACCTTTCACATATTCCATAGTTAGCATTCTTTTTATCTTTTCCATGGTCGTATGTGTGAAATATATATCCCGACAAAAATATATGGGCCAAGATATAGCTTTTATCATTGGATCATGGATGAGCAAGATGAGCAAATTTGGATATGAATTAGTAGTCGAAGTATCCTCCACCTGATTTACATTAAAGCACATTCTTAATTATAGTAAAAATAAAAACATTAATAATTTTTAAAAGTAACAATAATTTCTTACATGTGTCTGTAACCAACTTGCAAAATACTTTTCCTTTAATAAGATTATTTCACCTCCACTAATTCCAGGATATGCAACAATCATTCTCTCCTCTAACAACCAAATATAAAAAGTTCAATGTTAGATCATTTTCAAAATTTATGCAAGTTTATTGTACATACTAATATACCTCTCAAATGTTCTCAATTGTTCACAATTGAGTAGCACATATGTATGTGCAACATGGTAGTCTTTATTTTGAAACCAAATCTCTGTTTGTTTATCACTTCCCCTTCCTATATGAGAAAATATTTCTGGAATCTCACCAAACTTATGTGTCTCTCCCTGATTACCTCCATCATAGTGTCTATCTTCTGTACGCCTTTTGGTTTTGATGTGTGACTCAAAATAATAACCACCAAAAATAGACATTTCTTCATTGACGTATTGTTCGACAATTGAACCTTCCACTTTTGCTTTATTTTTTACTTTATTCTTTAGATGGCTCATATATCGTTCAAAAGGATACATCCATCTAAATTGGACAGGTCCTCCAAGTAAAACTTCACGTGGTAAATTGATTGGCAAATGCTCCATAACATAAAAAAAAGATGGAGGAAATATTTTTTCCAAATTACAAAGAACAATACAAATGTTGTGATGCAAAATCGCAACACTATCTTTGTGTAACGTTCTTGTGCAAATGTCTCGAAAAAATAAACTAATATCTACAAAAAATTATATTGTTATATCAAAAAGTTAATTTTATAAACATATACATGCATAGATAAGATACATTCGAAACAATATAATTAATACTAAATCAAACTGAAAATTGTAATACTTACCAGATAATGCTTGATGTACAAATTTTTCCATAAGCTCAGCAAATGCAATTGGAAGTAATCGTTGCATTATAACATGGCAGTGGTGACTTTTCAATCCAGTTAATTTTTCTCTGGCTAGATCGTCACATTTGGATACACTCGAAGATTAGCCATCAGAAAATTTCACATCTTTTTCGAGCCATTGTAGAATTTTTTTTTTTTTTTTGCATCGACGCTTAGTCTAAAAATTGGAAATGGAGCCTTTCCATCAGCAATTAAGTATAGCTCTTTCCGATTACAATACTTTTTCAAATCAAGTCGTGATTTGATGTTATCTTTTGTCTTCCCTTGCACATTGAGTAAAGTATTGATTATATTATAAAAAAAAAAATTCTTTTCTATGTGCATCACATCAAGATTGTGTCGGAGTTTGTGATATTTCCCAATATGGTAGCTCCCAGAAAATACTTTGTTTATGCCAGTTGTGTGTGTCACCGTATCCTTTTAACCGCCCATGATTTCCTCCATAAACAACTGTTTTTGGAAATTTTTTGACTTTATTCCAAAGTTCCTCACCGGTTAGTATCTGAGGTGGATCTTCAGTTACAATCTTTCCTCTTTTAAAATTTTTCTTGTTTTGTCGGTAGCTATGATTTTCTGGTAGAAAACATCGATGTCAATCGAACCAACTTGTTTTTCTACTATTCTTTAACTGAAATGCATATGTAAGATCTAAACGGTAAGGACATGCTAATCTACCATGAGTTATTCATCCAGAAAGCATACCATAAGCAGAAAAGTAACTTATTGTCCGCATAAGAACATCTCGTAAAACAAAGTTCTGCTTGGTAGAACTATCATATGCATGAACACCGTTGAACCACAAATCTTTCAACTCATCTATCAGTGGTTGAAGAAAAATGTCAAGAATTTTCTTTGGATGCTTTGGACCAGGAACTAGAACTGTTAAAAACATAAACTCTTGTTTCATACACATCTCACGTGGTATATTATAAGGAGTTAAGATTACATGCTATAATAAATAATTATGTCCTGACATACCAAATGGATTAAAATCGTATGTGCATAACCCAAGGTAAACATTTCTTGGCTCAAATGCAAAAGTAGGGAATACTTCATTAAAATGTTTCCATGCTTCTCCATCAGATGGATGAGACATTTCTCCGCCATTCACAAGGTGTTCTGCATGCCATTTCATTTCTTTTGCAGTATTATCAGATTGATATAATCTCTTCAATCTATCGGCTACCGGCAAATAAAACATTTTGCGATATGCAACTTTTTATGCCCTTCCCTTTTAATAGGAAGAAATCTATCTTTCTTACAAAATAAAAAATTCTCCTCAGTTGCAGCAACTTTCCAAAATATCATGCAGTTATCTTGGAAAACATCAATTTTCTGGTACGGTAAACCTAAAGAACGCAACGTTTCTTTATATCGTAGTATGATTGCATTGAATTTTTACCTTCTGGCAAATATTCTTGTACCATCTGAGAAATCGAGTCCATATAATTTTGAGGCAGATCATAATCTGTCTTCAAACTCATGAGTCGAACCGCTAAAGAAAGTTTCAAATGACCTTCTTTACATCCATCATAAATTGGATGTTTTGCAGCATTCAAAAGATCGTAAAACTTTTTTGCATCATCATTAGGCTCTTCTTCCATATTATCATCAGATATTGGTTCTGTATTACCAAATGCATATGAAGCCATTGACACGTACATATTTACTGGATCCGAGTGGATCATTATTAGTGTCAAAGATTTTTTTTTGAAGAAATATCAAAATTAATGTTATTCCTCTCGTGTGATCTAGGTATATATTTGTAAACAAAATTTTCCTTTTTTAATTGGAAAAGTAGTTTGAAAAGATAGAGGTTGGAAAAAAAAAAGATAGAGAATACATTTTCTTCTCTAAGCGTATAAAATACATTATCTTCTCCTCTCTCTTCACTAAGCGTTTTCCGGTGAGTATTTTCCACTTTAATTCTATTACTTTACTTACTTGTTTCATCTCACTCTCTCAATTTCAAAAATTTCAAGAAAACTCATAAGATCAAAGAAACGATTAAAACCATAGTCGTTGTAGTTGTGGAGAATCGCTCTTTCGATCACATCCTAGGTTGGATTAAATCAACCTGACCCAAAATCGATGGATTAACAGGTAAAGAATCGAATCCTTTAAACATCTCAGATCCAAATTCAGAAAAGATATTCGTTTCAGACGACGCCGTTTTCGTCGAGAAAAAGTAGCTTGAGCAAAAATTGTGGTACAGAAAATACTAACCAATTGAAATTTCATAGATAAGATTGTGTCAATGGGTAAAATACAATGAAATAATGCTCAAGTGTATCCTCCAAAAATTGACAAAATATCTGTTTGTTGGGTTAATGTTTCAACTTTATGTCATTGTTGTGTATTATTGAAGGCTCTCATTGATCCAGAATGTTATTGTTTAGTTCGACATTGAGCTAAGGATTAGTTATTTAGTTATAATCGATTATGGTATTGGTTTAGTCTAATTAGAAAAAATGTATTTCTTGGTTTTCTGTTATATAAAGAGAACACGTGTTCAAGATTTGTGACTGGATATAAACCTTTACATGAGATTCAAGATTTGTTAATATCTAATCTTCCCTAAGTTTAACAGTTTTACAATGACTGAGTCTTGTTTTTGTTGTTGTAGAAGTAGCGTGTGAGACTGAGTGTAGTCGCGGTGAGGATTATCGTTTAATCAGGTTCACCATCATAGACTACATTGTATCAACTTCTCTAACCTAACAATTTCTAACTAAATAATTCCCTAAGTTTACCATTGGGTTGGACTTGTTCCTAGAATAAAAAGGTAAGTCGAGGTTAATCAACATATTGATAAGCAACTTTGGTGGTGCCTTTGAAGACAAAAATTGGTTTGAGCGAGTAAGGTTTTTGTGCAATTTCATTCTACAACTTAACTTTTATTTATATGGTATCCTTATGACTTGGACCGTTGTGATATATTCATATATTAGGTGATAAGTGGTTTGAAAATCAACGAGTAGGGGAAGTTTCTAGTAGAAGTGGTACATGTAAACATACAACCCGAAATGTATCGCTACTGCCAATTTCAGAAGGTGGATACCTAGCTAATACTCCTGGTTTTAATCAGCCTAGTTTTCTCAAAGTAACAAAGGTCTCTTGCCCAGTGTTTTCCTGAGGTTTGTACCCTTTAACTTGCGTCCATTTCGTATATGGACCAGATTCTGACGATGGTTTGGTTTGATTGTGTAGTCAATACATTTATGCTAAATCTGCTACATAAGTATTACGTCTTCATTATGTTGTGCCTTTCATGATTTGCTTACACTATCTAAGGTTTGTAGCTTTTCATTATTGTTATTGTCTACTTGTAGCCTCTTGTAGATGCCCCTGACATGGAGAGAATCCAAATGAATTTGAAAAGGTTGTCTCTTACAGATATCGTGATTGATATCAACATAGTGCCAAAGAAGAAGATTCTGATTGAGGCAATGGAGAAAGCTGGTAATGTTTATGTTTTATAAGTGTTGTCTCGTTTTTCAAATGAAAAAGTGAAGAGCCTAAAGAGAAGATGATGATATTTTTTATGTTAGGGATGATTGTGAAGGATTGATTATGTAGTTTTGGTAGTATTTTGTAAACATGAGAAATATTTTATAGTATAATATAATGTATTATTAATTTTATATTTAATTTTATTATATTTACGAATTTGTAATATTCAAGTATCATAAAATCTGATATAGCAAAATGAAGACGATATAAAAGAATATAAAATAGCATAAATAAAAAGCAATTATATATGATACTTTGAATGTGAACTCACAGAAACATATTAAAGCATCTCGCATAGCATTTGTTAAACCGCCATAATTGAGAATATATAAATGTTATAATACAATATTGAATAGCACTAATTTATTGCTATAGAATATGATACCATAGCACCTGCTTTTACGCTATAATATATGAAAATTGGATAGCGTTTGTAAAAATGCTATCGTTGGATCTCCACCATACGATAGCTCCGACAAACATAGCGTTTAGAAGCGCGCTATGTTACATCTATGATAGCGTTTCTATGGTGCTGTTGGTATTTTCTTGTAGTGCACAAGTATCCATTGAGTTCATAAGGTTGATTCAAGAGTAATGTTTAGAATCAATCTTTCTTTTTCACGATAACAATTTGTGTTATTTCAAGCTTATGAGAAGAATGTTCTCATCTAGAGGAAATGAACTCAAGATAAATAATCTTCCCAAGTTTTGAGAATCGAATTCAAAAAGGGTTGTCATACGTTCGTAATGGATATTGAGGTGAACACAAGCGTCCTTCCAATTGTGAATTTAAGATTCATTTTCTTCCTCATATCCAATACATAGGGAGTTCACGTAGCTCAACCGCAAGGTCCTACTCAAAATCTAGGGCTAAGTATTCCATACTCCAATCTTGGGATGCTAGCCGCTTTGAACGCAACTTATTCGAGAGACGCAAACGCAAAGGTGGAATAAAACAAGTTGTCACTAATTCGTATCTTGTTTAGTAAATGTAATGTCACAAGTTACAACTCACATAATTGTCATAGTTGTCTCTGATTGGTGACTATATTTCCGTGAAAAAAAGTCACAACGGTTACGACTAATTTAACGTAACAGTTACGTCTCTAATTGTGATAAATTATAGTGACTAAAAATTTTGTCACAATATTATGACTAAACAATTACGAATTTGTGACGAACATAGAATTATCATAAAACCGTAAATAAAATGTCACAATAACTCCTTTTTGTAGTGATATATCTCCCTTTAGATTGATCGATCTCAAATAAAGAACAGATCGATCGATCCCTGATCAGATCAATCTCAAATAAAGGTCAGATCGATCGATCTCTGTAGTCGAGAAGAAGAATGAGGTTTGCCAAATTTACGAAATTTTCCTCGAGTCTTATCAAGATTTATCAAGATTTTTTTCCTTATTTCATCTTTTTTTTTAACTATAAAAGCCTTATGCTTAGTTTTATTTTCTTTTTACGCACAATTGAAATCCAGAGCTTTACATAGAGACGGATTCCTACCATGTATTTTGGAGAAGGATTCTAAACTCTTTTATTTTTAATATACTGATTTTGTTTTTGAATATGCTTTCTTCTACAATGATTTTTGATTGCTTTGCTATGTATGAGTAGTCGCCTTGTTAGGTTTTAGGGGTTTCCTATGGAAACTAGGTTTGATAGTTAGGGTTTAACATAATGGATTGAAATTGTTAAGTTCTTAGTCTAGATTTATTCTTAATGCATGAATTAGAGTAGCTAACGAATTCATTGATTTTAGATTAATAAACACAAAGAGATTTGGTTTAGAGATCTGTTCTAGTCTAGATGAGTAGATGTTCTTGCTTAGCGAGAGTGTTGTTTTGAGTGTCTATGAAAAATTGAATTTGAACTTAATGCTTTATTGAATTATTAGACATGCGAGAGTTTATTTCTGATGATTCAAACATAGAGCTTAATACTCCGAGAGGAGATAAATCTAGTTATATCTTTCATGTTGAGAATTATTTTCAGTATTAAATCATGCATCTTAACCTGAGCTTCAAACATAAATACATGTGGAATTCTCTATTGCCTGGCGTCTTAGTTACTTGATTTACATCCGTTTTAATTTACCGTTGTTACTTAGATATTAGTTACAACCATTTATTTTATTTGTCTTAGCTAGAATCAATATTGAACTGAAAGTCGCATTGTCTGGTCCTTGTGGAATTCGACCATATTCTATACTACTTGGATCTGTTCTCTGTGGTGTTGATTTAGGATTAAAATCATGAGCCTATCACTGATTGCAAAGGAACTAATGGTAGGACTCATAATGTACCTACTGTTAATGAAGTTGCAGCATTGATTCCTGGAGATTTTCAATGTGAAATGCCTAAAAGAGATATAGTAATTAAAGAAAAGTCTGGTAGATTACAGGTGTCAACAAAAGAAATAATGTGAAGAATATCACAATGTGTGAGTTTTTTGCTTTTCTTATTCAAGAGAGGAGCTTAAAGGCATTCTCTTCTACGGAGTAGACGTCTATTTCAGCGATTTTTGGTTGACGGATATACAATGATTGAGTCGAATAGGCTTTTATATATTAGACTCAATCATTCGAATTTACGTGTTGATCATTTTGATACCATAAAGGAAGCATCAAATACTAGAAACAGAAACCTTAATGTACAAGACAATCAATATATTCTTCCAACTTCATTCACTAGTGGTCCATGATATAAACATCAATGTTATTATGATGCTATGGCCACTTGCAAACATTTTGGTTTCTCGGATCTCTTCATTACTTTCACGTGTAATAAAAAAATGGCCAGAGATTACAAGGTATCTTGAAAACGCAAATTAAAATATGAAGACCGACCAGATATAGTGTGTCGTATATTTAAGATTAAGATTGATGAGTTATTGAAGAATTTAACTGGAAAAAGCATTTTGAGAAAGTTGTATCAGGTAAATAAGATTAATTATAATCTAATATTGTTTATTTTTAATTGTTTTAAAAATTGAATTTCTAACATTGTTATTTTAAATTATTATAACTATGTATATCGTGGAATTTCATAAAAAAGTTTCACCGCATGCTCATATTCTTCTTTCTATGCATTCAAGTTGTAAGTTTTCATCTTCTAATGACATCGACAAAATTATATGTGTTGAAACTCCTGATAAATATGAAGAACCAAAACTTTATGAAGTAGTAAAAGACTGTATGATTCATGGATCATGTGGCGTAGCCAACCCTATATCACCATGTATGTTTGATGGAAAATGCTCTAAGTTTTTTCCTAAACCATTTATTGATATGACGTCGATTGACAATGATAGTTTTCCAGTGTATAGAATACGTGATACTGGCAACGTTGTTGAAAAAATGGTATTAAGTGTGACAATAGGTATGTTGTACCATATAACAAAGATTTGTATGTTAGATATCCAACACATATTAATATGGAACAGTGCAACCAAACATGATCTATCAAATACTTATTTAAGTATATAAACAAATGTCCCGATCTTCTCGTTGTTGTTGTTGAATCGGGAAATAGTTGTAATGTCAATGATGCCAACGATGGTGAATGTCAAGGAAAAAGAAGAATGTAATCAAAGACTACTTCGATTGTAGGTAATTATATAAATTTCTATTTGATGTATTAGTGAATCAATACATCAAAAATAAAATATACATATTTAAAGTAGTTCTTTATTGTTTGTAGGTATGTTTCAGGATCTGAAGCTGTTTGAAAAATATTCAAATTTCTTCTTTACTTTCGAACAACACCAGTATGAAGTTGTCGTTTCACTTTCCAAGAAAACAACTAATATTTTTCAAGGATGATGAATAATTTGAAAAAAAAAAATCCATTGAAAATTTCCAGTTCTTAGCTTGGTTTAAGTTGAATAAAATGAATGAGTTGGCATGAAAGCTTACATATACAGAAATACCTGGTCATTTCACTTGGGATAACAAAAACAAGAAGTTTAACCCACGGTTAAGAAATAGTTTTGCTATTGGTATAATTATGTTCCACGTAATGTTGAAGAGGGGTATTTTCAAAGAGTTCTTCTCAACATCGTCAAAGTTCCTTCATCATTTGAAGACCTGAGAACATATAAAAACGTTGTTTATCCGACGTTTAAAGAAGCATGTTATGGTCGCGGTATTTTGGAGGATGATAAGGTGTATATTGACAGCATAATCACTACTAGCTTATGATCTTTTGGAGATCATTTGCGTAATTTTTGCAATCATGCTTTTAACCAAATTTATATCAAAGCCCAAGTATTTTGGGTTTAAACTTGGAAGATTTTGTCCGAAGATATTGAGAGAAAGCAACAAATACTATACAACAATCCAGGTTATTACTTGTTATCGTTATTGTTTCAATAAATAATAATTTATTGATTCTACAATATTCTCTATATACTACTGTAGAGTTTAAATTAAATGATAAAGAGAAGAAAAATTATGCATTACTTGAGATAGAAGAATTGTTGTTGAGAAATGGAAGTTCGCTAGATTCTTATGAAACGATGCCTCAACCAAATCAAGAGTGTATGGATCACTCTAATCATTATATCGTTGATGAAATGAATTATGATAGGGAGAAGTTAAGAGAAAATATGATGAATGGATTGGATTGTTTACACTAGAGCAAAAAGAAATTTATGACGAGATTGTTGGTGCTGATACCAATGATTTAGGTGGAGTTTCTTTTGTTTGTGATTTTGGTGAAACTGGTAAATTTTTATGTGGAAAACACTCTCAGCAGATATTAGGTGCAGATGAGACATCATTCTCAATGTTGCTTCTAGCGGAATTTCTTATTTATTGTTAGAAGGTGGTATGACGACACATTCTAGGTTTGGGATCCCAATAAACCCTGATGATTTTACTACATGTTTAATTAGTAGAGGATCAAAACTTTCGGAATCAGTAAAAACAGCATCACTTATTATATGGGATGAAGTTCCAATGATGATTAGGTATTGTTTTGAATCTTTCGATAGAAGTTTAACTGATATTATCGGTAAAGTAGATGATACATCTTTTGCTGGAAAGGTGGTTGTGTCTGGAGGTGATTTTAGAAAAATTTTGGCTGTAATTAATGGAGCTGGTAGGGCAGAAATAATTTTATCATCTTTAAACGCATCATAAATTTGGATCACTGCAAAGTCCTTAAGTCGACTAAGAATATGCGGCTTTGTTCAAATAATTTGTGTTGATGATGTTAAGGATATCAAAGAGTTTTCTGATTGAATATTGGATGTCGGTGATGGAAACGTCGGTGAGCCTAATGATTGAGAGGTCCTGATTAATATTCTTGCATAATGTTTATTAAAGATTCAAAAGATCCTATTTAAACAATAAGTACACGTATTTTTGGTGATCCATAGTTGTTACAAACAAATAATCTAATTTTTTTCCCAAGAAAAGACAATATTATGTCCAACTAATGAAGATGTAGACATGATAAATGAGTGAATGATTGATATGTTGATTGGTAAGTTGAGTTTTTGACATATAAACTACGTTGTACATATTTATACAATTTTTAAATATAAATTAACCAGAATCTATTTTTTACTTAATGCAAGTGATGAGATGATCTACTTAAGTGCTGATAGTCTAGATCCTACTGATGAAGATTCGATTAAAAATCATATTTTTACTCCATATTATTTACACAACATAAAAATACCAGGTCTTCCGAAACATTCATTACGTCTGAAGATTGATACTCATATCATGCTGTTAAGAAATTTAGATCCTAAAGTGGTTTATGCAATGGTATTTGCTTTCATGTAACACAAATGGCTAATCATGTTTTACAAGCTACAATTATAACAAGAGATCGAGTAGGATATATTGTTTTGATTCCTAAGGTTGTTATCACTCCGCCAGACACTAACCTACCTTTTAAAATGAGGCGAAGAAAATTTCCTATCGTAGTTGTTTTTGATGTGACTATTAATAAGAGTCAAAGACACTCGCTAAAACAAATGGAACTTTTCTTGCCTTGACCAGTGTTTTCACATGGACAATTATATGTAGCATTATCAAGAGGTACATCCAAAAAAGAACCGAAGATTCTTATTGTTGATGAAGAAAAGAAACCATTTAAGAAGACAATGAAGGTAGTTTTCAAAGAGATCTTTCAAAATCTATAGTATGAATGTGGCTTTATAAATATTTTTCTTTATGATTATACCTCAACAAATAAACAAATTCAAAAACTGTAACATCAAAAAAAAGAAAAAAACTTAAATTTTCTTCAACAACTAAACAAATTCAAAATAAAAAATATAAAAAGACACAAAATCAATATAAAAAATAACATATCTCCCTGCACAAACGCGGATTATAATCTAGTTTATGTTTTTAAAAGACTACAAACACTTAACTATTTTTAAAATACTATCAATTTTTTTTAAAAGTATCACAAATATAAAAATTAAATTATAAGATTTATTATTTAACTTTTTAGGTTTAAATTCACTATAATGTATGAGTTTTTTTAAAGGAATTATGGTTTAGTTTTATAATTTAAAATTATTTTAATTTTATAGTATTTTTAGAATAAATATATCTTGTGGTGTTTTTAGAATAATTTTATTACACTAATGGTATGTTCCAAAGATGATAACACTTGTTTTTTTCCTAATGAGATTATGAAACCATGTACAGATAATTGGGTTTTTCGACATCTAATTTTTTTATCGGCTTTCAACATCCACTTCTATTTGTTTGAGGGTGTCACAAAAGTATAAACATATTTAGAATGAGAAGGTAAGAAAATCCATAAAAGTATAAGGAAAACAGAGGGAGAATGTTTTATTAGTGCATACACATGTAACTAGTTGGGTTATCCGTTTACGTATATATGAACCGTGCTGTTAACTATCAGCATTCTTTAATTTTGGAATTTTCATATTTTCACTACGAAGTCGTCTCTTATAATTGCATTGATCATTAGTGTGTTTATTAATTTATTAACATGAATGACTCTGACGCTGGCGTGGACAACATATTGATAACTATAAGAAAAATTATCATTATACAAAACAAAATTGAGAAATTTTAATGTTAAAACGTCATCGTTTACTCATTAAAACTCGCCCGATGAATAAATGATAAACGATGTCGTTTTGAAATTAAAATAAGTAAACATTGTCGTTTTGACATTAAAATTTGTCATTCTAGTTTTGTAAAATGATAGTGTTTCTTATTGACACAGTCAAATGCGGCTTAGTGAAGGGGATATTAGGGGCGACCGCCCCAAGTCCCTCCAATAAGCCGATAATTTTAGGATCTATTATTTTTAAAAAACAATGATTTAAAAGTAACAAAATAATAGTTATTTATATTTTATTTATATCCATAAAAAAAATTTTACAATAAAAATCTAATATATTAAAATTTGATCAATTAATTTATTCGTTTTCTAATAAATTAAGTTCAAGGGCTCCAGATTTTATTTTTGGAGTCTCTAATGTTTGTGAGTCGGCACTGAACACAGTATAATGTCCACGTCAGCGTATGAAGCATTCACCTTAACAAAATAGTTAATATTGTAATGGTCATGCATTTGTAAAAGACGACTTCGTAGTCGGGGTATGTAAATTCAAAAACTAAAGAATGTCGATAGTTAAAAGCATGGTTCATATATGCGTGAACGGATAACCCAACTAACTACATGTGCGGACACTAATAAACCGTTATCTCGGTAAACAAAGGAAGGTAGAAAAATGGTGGTGGATCGAGTAACTTGGCCCAAATTAAGAAAATTAAAACGATTGCCATTATATGCAATGGGCCTATAATGGATCAAATTAAGTGGGCTTTTTAAGTAGATAATGTAATAGCAATAAACAATTTTTATCCACACAAGAATCTCTATCCATTGAAACAGACTTTGCATCGATTGATTCTTGAAGAAGACGAACCAAAAAACAAAAAAAATGGCAATTCTCAGTAACGTATCGCTTTCGTGCAGCAAGATTTCTCTAAAACCATCTACATCGTCTCTGTCTTTTCGTTCTCATTGTCTAGTACGTTGCTCATTAGGAGAAGAGGTTTCAAAGAGAAGTTTACTTGCAATTGTCTCTGCTTCTCTTTTCTTTGTTGATCCTGCTCTTGCTTTTAAGGTAACTTCTGTTCAAAGCAGGTCCGATCATTTTAAAGGTTACAATCTAAAATGAAAAAATAGACCGAGTCTTAAACTAAAAATTTTGAAAATAAAAATGGACCACAAGCTTGTACTTGATATGTTTGACCTCAAAACCGGTCATGGTTACAAGTTGTAAGACCGGCCCTGGTTACAAGTTGTAAGTTCAATTTTTAAAACTTTGTTGAGTAGTTAACATTATAGTTGATGGAAGTTTCTCAGTTATAAACATCTATTGTTTTGTCTGAAATTGCTTGTCAAGACTGGTCTAGACCAATGATTATGCATTGGACTAGTTAAGAAAATGTTATATATGTGTTGAAAATCATTGGATATTTTTGGATTTATGAAACTAATTAAGGGTGGAGGTCCATATGGACAAGGAGTCACCAGAGGACAAGACTTATCCGGTAAAGACTTTAGTGGCCAGACTCTCATCAAGCAGGACTTTAAAACTGTATATTCCCTTTCCATTTATCAAATGTTATATACATATTACATTTTTCATTTAATCGAATCTTCTGTTTGATGATTATAGTCCATACTAAGACAAGCCAACTTCAAAGGTGCAAAGTTGTTAGGTGCTAGCTTCTTTGATGCTGATTTAACAGGTTTCTTTCTTCTCTCACTTTCTGATTCATAGTCATAGATGTTAACTTAACGGTTTATAAATTGATGAGAGTAAAAAAACATAAAAGTGTTTAGTATAATATTATAATAGACTCTTGTGATAATAAACTTAAGACTATACGTGTTTATATAGTAACATGTTTTTCTAATATAGAATATACACAAATCTCTTCAATAAATATTAATGATATTTTAATTAATGTAATTGATATTTTAGATATTTTCTTGATTTTATTTATATCTCGATCTCGATCTCCTAATAAAATTGTAAAACAGGAGCTGATTTATCGGAAACTGACCTTAGAGGTGCAGATTTCTCATTAGCAAACGTAACAAAGGTCATATTTCAATGTTGTACATATGTAAACTAAGATCTTTGATATTAATGGTTAATTAGTTTTTAAAAATGTTAGAATTTTGCAGGTGAATTTAACAAATGCTAACTTAGAAGGAGCTACTGCTACTGGAAACACATCTTTTAAAGGATCAAACATTACAGGCGCAGGTAAAAATGAAGAAAGCTTTTATTATAAACTACTATAAGTACGTTAATCTCTTTTTTTCATCTTTAAACTTCACATAATTATATTTTTTTATGTTGAATTGGGATTTAATTTAGACTTCACTGATGTTCCTCTAAGAGATGATCAACGAGAATACCTTTGCAAAATAGCAGATGGGTAAAATTCTGTCATTCACTCTTATACTAAAGTCTAAAATTCAGTTGAATGTGATTTAAATTTGTTTGTTTCGTTAGGGTTAATACAACCACTGGGAATGCAACACGAGACACATTGCTCTGTAATTAAATTTTAGAGTGTAAAGCTTTTGTATTGTTGAGACTCTTCTACAAATATAAGTTATCCCTTTTTTTTGTGCATCAATTCTTTCATTAATAAATTTAAGGAGTACAAAAGAAAAATCAACATCGGACATATCCAAATGTGTACAACTTAAACAGTTAATAAGTTACTTAAATTAATAAAGCAAAAGATAGACAAACTAAACATAGCTTGAAAGGAAGATAGAAGAATCGTAAAACAGTTTAATGCGGTTAAATACTTAAAAGACTCAGTGTCTTCTACTGCATTCTTGACTAACTTGAGGAGAGTCAACTTAAATCCTGACTTTGAATACTCGTTTGTAACCTCGATTTTCACCAAAATGATTACCGTTGCTTTTTCCAATCATGAGAAGATCAGTGCATAAGAAAGCAAAGCGGCTAAGTAATTGAAGATTTTCCTTGGTTTTGAGACCAAAAGAAAGCTTACTCTGAAAAAAGAGTAAGGATGGCGAAAAGATTATCTCTTTTAAAGAAGAGGATGGTGAACTCGTTCTCTCTTGGTCCCGACAGGAAGAAATTTGAAAACTATCTCTAGGCATGAGACATCTAAGGAACTAGTTGCGGAAAACAAAATCATCTTGATTGTAACCCGACTTGTGATCCAACTATAAAAGCTTAAGTGAACTCTCCTAGAAAGGATTTGCGACTCATCAAAACATTCACATAACCTAATCAACTCATAGCAGACACCAGCTTGGGGTCTAAGTTTACTCTACTTGTAACTACTACAGAAATATATAAGTTATCCAAGGAACCAAACTTAATTATAAATCAAAAGTATTGTGCCATTTACTTGTAAATTTCATAAACTACTACCACGACCCTTCAATTAAATGATATTATTCATTATTCCCAACGTATGGGTGAAGGACACCTCCTTTATAATATTTTAATTTCACACTGACTATAAATTAAGTAGAAAGAGCAGCAAAAGATACAATAAGCAATTCATAAAAACCAAAATAAAGAAGAGCATATATATATAATAAGAAAAAGGCAATAAAGAAGCAGAAACTTCAAGAATTATTCGAGGGTGTAAAAAAATAGAAGAGAATCATTATCAAATTTTGTCTTTTCAACGATGCAATTTTAATAATTTAAGTATGGAGACAAAGACAATTTGTAGGGTATCCACTAATATATATACAAATGATATGATGTAGATCTATATCTCTCTTAATTTTGTTCTTCCTAGCTACATGTTAATTATGTCTTTCCCTTACATGATTGGATTAGTTTATATTAAATTTATATCTTAATTTATTTTTCACCCTGGGCAAAAAGGTATTCACGGAGGGTCTTAATCCAATTTTTTTAAAAAGTTAAATCATTATCATTATATTTGAAAATAATGACGTTGATTAACTATATTATTAATGATTTTTTTTTGTAATACTGTTACAAGTATTACGTATGTAACTGTAAATTGTAAGTTCTTGTTATGATGAATTTCTTTTGCTTGTTGACACAAAAACATAATGTTTCTGTTTACATATATGTCGTAATATATGATATATTTACGCGAGGAATTTCTTTGAATACCATAAAAAAATTCAAATTTCAAAAATATCAAACTCCCAAAAGTTTCAAAAATATCACACTTCAAAATATTTCAAAAATACCACAAACACAAAAGGTGAATTTTAAAAGTTTAAATTTTAAATTTTAGACTTGGGTTCACTAAATAAAGTTTACGGTTTAGTTTTAAAGGGAGTAAAGCTTGATTTTGAGGTTTTACGATTAAAATTATAAATTTTAAAGCTATTTCAAATTTGTTATATTTTTGGAATAAAAATATTTTTATGATATTTTGAAAAAAAATTGTAGTATTTTTGAGAATTTTAGGAGTGTGGTAATTTTAAAATATACTTAATTGTTTATAGTATTTTTGAGAATCCCTTATATAGATTATATAGATGAAGTGTGAGAAATTTTATATATGTAATCAATCATGTAAAAAAAGAGCTTTCAAGAGACTATTTTGTTATCATTCACATTTTATTATTTTAACATAAAACTCGTTTGTATTTTGTAACCTTATGATGAGAAACTTATGATTATATATTTTAATATATATGTGCAAAAAGTTGTACAAACAGAAATTACAATACGTGGTTGTCATTAGTTAAAATACATATATATGACAATGCGTTTTAAACTTTACTATAAATTACAACTTTGTAATTAATAAAACTATAGTGGTAATCAGTAGACCAAAAGCAAGATTTGGAGGATCTGATTTGGTGTGGCCCAATAGATGTTTCCACACAACTAATTTCCACAATTACCAAAAAAACTTTGATAGATACATACATGATTACTATTTTGACAAAAAAAAGGAGATACATGATGCATGATTACAAAGGAAAATACAAAAACAAAAACATTTATTTGCATAAATACCCTGTTTTTACCTCACATTTTATTTTTATCAGCAAATTTTGCACTTCATGAAACTTTTTAAAAAGTATCATGGCTCAAAAAAAAAAAAAAAATCAGGAATAATGTTGAGAATATTTATAATTTATTGTTACATAAAAATATATTTAATAAGATTTTAAAAAACTGAAATCCAATTTTCTTTTAATTTCCATTTTAATATAATTTGCTACTTACACATCTGTATTTTTCAATAATTCAAAAGATTGTATTATTTTGTACTGCTAAATTCTACTCTAGTTCCTCACTTAAGGGGAAAAGCAAAGTGAGTTGCACTATCAAAACAACAGAAATTATTCTTTCAAATTATTGTCAAAAAACTATATGAAATTAATAATAAATAATAGTTACATTCTACTTTTATTCTAAAATGAGAATTGAAATATTTTTGTTGTTGTAATTTCACTCTTTTTCTTTTTAAAATGGAGTAGTGAATATATTTAATTTATTTTGAAATAATTATATTACTAACACAACTTTGGAGTTATATCAGAGAAAAAATTAACTCAATTTTGACATTATTCTATTTTCAAATAATAAATAGAGCAATAATATGTTGGTGATGCTCTAAAAATTGTTTCTCTAAAAAAAAAAAAAAAACAAGCTGGATCTAGTAGAAAGTAGAAAGTAATACATCTCTCATGACTCTTGAGTCGATTTTATTAAATTAATTAATGGTGACCTCTTTTATGGGGAAACAGAGAATTTAATGAAAGAAAGAGTGAGAGGGAACATAATATTTAAGTTTCTGAACTGTTCTTGTTACCCTTTTTTTTTACGTATATAATACATTTTTTTTATAAAGATATAATATTAATGCATGCATAGTAAGCACATGTATACGTAGCTATATATGCTATCTATATAGTTTCTATATGAAGAAACCACTTGTTGCCCAAAACAAATAAGAAGAATGTAATAATAGTTATCAAAAAAGAAGAAGAATTAATGTAATAGTATTATGATATTATCATTTGAGGAAAAGTTTTTAGGTTGGCTTATATCAGAGATTTTTCATATTAAATCAGAGATTAATTTTTTTCACGTGTTATTAGGTCTATTAAAAATTCGATTAATAAATTATTTTATGATTATATGAAGCCTAAAAAAGATTAAAGATTTTTAGATACTAACTTTTCATAGTTATATTCAGCTTGTCTAATTTCTCTTGAAACAAAACTATTTACAAAATAATATCTTGCTCAAGTTCCAAAAAATGTAATGAAGTATAAATACATTTCTACAAAATATAAACAATATATTTATCTGTTTCAAACAAACAACAAAAAATTGTTTTCCCTTTATTGATAAAATAATTAGGATCGTTAATTTATTTCACAATTTATTTCACCATGTAGAATAGTAATCTATATTACTTTTTCTGAACTATTTGTTTCATTACTACACACCACAGAAAATCGATTTTGTAAAAAATCCCCATACTTAAAACTCTATGTAATTTCACCAGATTTAATTAGCTTACTTAATCATGATTTAACCATTTAATGGCAATTTAAAATTGCAATTACGTGTTATAATCATAATACATGGCACTTAAAAAAATCGATTTGGAGGGGTGGGTTCATAAAATTGAAGTGAGGCTTCGAGAGTAAAGGAGGGGGGATTCGAGAGTGAGGGCTGAAGGAGGTTCTGTGATTTAGGGTTTTGGGAGTGAAGGAAACGCCGAATAGAGTAAGGATGGATAGTGCATTGAGCTTAGTGTCATTTGAGTCTGGAGCAGAATAAATGGAGCATGAGTATCTTAGGCTGAGTGATGATGAGGATGCCGATTGCCATGCAAAACCAGAAGAAGAAAACCATAAAGGTAAAAGTAAATTTAATAATGATAGTGAGGAAGAGGAGGATGTAGCTGATAGGTTTGAGTATGAGGTTGATGAAGCTGTGGAACAGTTTGTAGACAAGTTAATGAGGGAACGTAATAACATTCCTGATAGCTCATATGATGAAGATGATGTCACTGATTTGAAAGAGAAAAAAAGGCAGAACAAAATCAGGGTTAAGAAGCTTGGTTTAGGTTTTGCTTTTATGTCAGGATTCGAGTTCAAGGAAGCTGTTTTTCAGTATGCAATTACGAAAGGTAAGAACATTGTTCAAAATAGGTATAAGAAGAACAAACTGAGTTTTAAGTGTGGTGATGACTATGAATTTTCATGGATTTTATATATCAATTAGCATCAATTATGAGGTCTAAAAGCGTGCATACATCACATTTATGGTTGATTTCATTAAGTTTAGGATTTTTAGGACTTTTGCATTAGAATTTGCATATGTATGCATTTTGGAGATTTTTCAGGACTTTCAAGAGTTTTTGAAAAGGATTTGTGAGATTTCAGAAAAGCAGCACTTAACGTTGAATGGAGCAACACTCAGCATGGAATGGACTGAATTTACCTTAGAACCAAGGCAGGATCGATCCCAACACTATGCAGGATCGATCCCAGCTCAACACTCTCATGATCGATCCCACGTCCACTTCATATTGATCTCAGATCGATCCCACCTTAGCAGGGATCGATCTCAACCTTTGCGTGGATCGATCCCCTTTCTCTCTTTCAACGTTTTTGGTGAAGTCTCGAACAAAGCTAAGGAAGTGCACGAAGTTGAAGCATGATTAAGAAGAGACCAGACGATATCGACCTCACCTATATTGGGATCGATCTCGGGCACTCAATGTCGGGATCGATTCCAACCTCGGACGCACTTTGGACACATCTCAGCTGGATCGATCCCAAGCAAACATCTTCAGCCCGAATCGATCATGCATTCACCAACTCGAAGACAAACACGCTCCGACCCGACCAACTCAAATCCGGATACCACCCAAATCAAGGCCCAAGATCCAAAACAATGGTTGGCATTTTGTCTTTAGTGCGAATTAGGGCTTTTCTCTGAACATTATAAAAGTCCTAATTCGCCTCCATTTGCACAAACTTTAGTTTTTTTTCCTTTTTAGATTTTGTATTAGGTTTTCATTTCTTTAGTTTATTCTTCATGTTCTTGGTGTAAAACCATATTTCTTCTGAGTTTTAAGTTAATCTACTATTTTTATTTTGATTTCTTGCTTAGCTTTAGGTTGTTCTTTAGTTTGTGCATCTCTATTTTCGTTTGAAGCCTTAACCTTCTGTTTTAGCTTAATGTTTCATTGTTGTTCTTCATTTCTGGGTTTTTGTTTTTGCTGTTCTTCTTAGATATGCATGTTTAGGTTTGAAGTTATGTTTGTTGTTTCATCTGCTTCTACTCTCATGAGTAGTGAGTAGTCATCCAAGTTCCTGAGGATGGGGGTAGATTAGGTTGATGTTATGGGTTTGCTTAGGTACCTAAGTTGATTGTTCTTAGATCCTTTATGTTCCTCCTTAGCTTAATGATGATTGTACTTCTACCTGGAAGGGACAAAGACCCGCCGTTAGGCCCTACAACACCGGAAGGTGAGTTATTGGAGGTGACCGGACCGAGGGGGTT
>OVBE01002443.1:0-14299 GCA_900406425.1 Iberis pinnata
GTTTAGCACAAGATCTTATGATAGATTTGTGGATAAACATGTTTAGAAGTAGATATGTTTCACATCTTCCGGAACAAGAGACTACGCGATAGTTTCAAAAGCTCTAGAGCCAAGAGTAACCGACGAGATGAACAAAGAGCTAATAAAAGAACCATCGAAAGAAGATATTAAATTGGCAGCTTTGTCTATAAACCCGGATAAAGCACCATGCCCGGATGGTTTCTCGTCATGTTTCTTTCACTCGAATTGGAACGCGATAGGCAAAAAGTTGATCAAAGAGATCAAATCGTTCTTTCTCACAAGTATACTACCGACAGCCATAAATGAGACTCACATTTTTTTAATCCTGAAAGTCCAAGGACCAAGGAAAATTGGAGAATACCGCCAAATAGCTATATGCAACGTTTATTATAAGATTATTTCAAAAATATTAACAAGAAGACTCCAAGAGATCCTCCCAAGACTTATCTCCAAAACCCCAATCCGCTTTTGTGCCGAGAAGAGCAATCTCCGACAACGTGCTAATAACACACAAAATTCTCCATTTCTTAAAGACTTCTAAAGCATCTAAGAGATGCTCCATGGCCATAAAAACGGATATGTCCAAAGCATATGATAGAGTGGAGTGGGAATTTCTATGTTCGGTCCTACAACGACTAGGCTTCCATTACCTTTAGATTGGTTGGATTATGCAATGCGTAACTACGGTTACCTATGCATTTTTGATTAATGGAAGTGTAAGGGGAAAATTTTGACCAAACCGAGGTTTATGCCAAGGCGATCCGTTATCACCGTTTCTCTTCATACTTTGTAGTGAAGTTCTCTCGGGCTTATGCCAAAAGGCTCAAGAAGAAGGGAAGCTTCTTGGAATCAAAGTGGCAAAGAATAGCCCGAGAGTAAACCACCTACTTTTCGCGGATGATATAATGTTCTTTTGTAGAACAAACCTGAAGAGCATAAAGGAAATAATGAAAATCATCAAAGACTATGGGGAAGCATCGGTCCAAGTAATAAATTTTGAGAAATCCTCAATAACATTCTCCCGGAAATCACCCAATCATCTAAAAGAAGGTATAAAAAAGGCTCTAAATATACATTTAGAGGGAGGTGTAGGAAAATATTTGGGGCTTCCCGAACATTTTGGGCGAAAGAAGAAAGATCTTTTGCAAAAATCATAGATCGAATAAAGCAAAAGGCGGAGAGTTGGTCGAATCGTTTTCTCTCATTGGCTGGAAAGCTAGTCATGTTGAGAAGTGTACTATCTTCTCATCCGGTGTACACAATGTCTTGTTTCTCTCTCCCGGCCTTACTTTGTGAGAAGATTTATTTGGCTCTAACTCGGTTTTGGTGGGATTCAAAGCCGGGAAAAAGGAAAATAGCATGGGTATCTTGGGAGAAAATTATAAAACCAAAAGGGCTTGGAGGTTTGGGGATTCGGATATCCAAGATTTCAACATAGCCTTGCTAGTAAAACTTAGTTGGAGATTGTTGACAAACCCCTCTCAAAGATTCTTAAAGGGAAGTACTACCCAAATTCTTCCTTTTTAGAAACCACAAAACCCGATGGAAGCTCTCATGGTTGGCAAGGCATTCTACAAGGAAAAGTGTTGTTAAAACCAAATGTTGGATAGGTTGTAGGAAATGGTAAATCGATTAAACTTTGGCATGATAAGTGGATATCCACCACATCGACCAAAGCACCGATTGGACAAGCCTCTTTAGAGACAAAAGATTTGTATGTGAAAGATCTCCTCCTTTTAAATAACAAATGGAATAAAGCAAGGATAAAGGAAGTTATACCCTGATGGGAACATGAGATTCTAAAGATCAAAACAAGCACTAGAGGAGGGGAAGACAAGATGATTTGGGTAAAACACCCATCAGGCTCATACACTTCAAAATCGGGTTATTTTGAGGCAAGAGTAGGGAAGGAGGTTCAGCATCCCGTAACCCCCTCTCGGAATTGGTTAAAGGAGGTGTGGAACATAAAGATCCCAGAAAAATTAAAAGTGTTCCTGTGGAGAACCCTTCATAAGTTATTACCATGTGGTTCAAATCTTCTTCACATGGGACTGTGGACACACTCACTATGTGATATATGTGATGTTGTGGAAACACAAGAACATCTTTTCTTTGAGTGTAGGTTAGCCCAAGATGTCTGGAAGTTGGCTCCCATCTTGATACAACCTGCTTTGGTACAAATGAATAGTTTCAGCTCGATGTGGAATCAAGTGGAGCAGGCTCGTACCCTTCCTCCGACAGGCTTAACAGCTTCGCCCTAACCCCCTGGATACTATGGCAAATTTGGTTGCCACGGAACATTTTTCTATTTAGTCAGAAAAAAACCAGAATCGAAGACAATAGTGACTTTGGCAGTCACTCGAGCAAAAGAATGGGCAGAGGCATTATTGTTGGTACCAAAAAGCCGACAGGTCTCAATGTTGAACAAGGCGCGACAACAGACAGATTGGCTTTACCTCTCGGACACTGCATGGGCAGAATCAACATCAACGGCATGCCTTGTTTTTGTGGCGAAGCATGCGACTTTACAACCTCGTCTAAGCAGCAAAACAGAACAGTCAAACGCCTCTGCTATATGTACTGAAGCTATGGCTTTAAGGGAAGTTATCACTGATGCTCACTCCCAAAAATTTCGATCAACTGCCTTTGCATCAGACAATTCTCAATTTATCAAAATTCTAAATTCAAGTGAAGAACTGTCCGAACTGCATGAAATCATCTATGATATTAGAGCTTTAACAACTCAATTTGATGTTATTCAATTTTTATTTGTACCTCGCTTAGAAAACAGAGAAGCCGACTTTCAGGCAAAACTTGCTCTGTCTCAAACTGTACTTTCTAATGGTTAATAAATTATAAGTAGTGATAAAAAAAAAAAAAGAGTTGTGGACCAAGAACTTAATTCCTACAATGTCCTTTACTACACCACCAATTAAAGAATGATATCATTCAGAGAATGGCAATCAAGGCATAGTCACTCATCCTATCCCATTATTAAAACCATGCTTGCTAACTTTTCTTTACTTATATAGATGTTTGGAATTCATTCATCGCTTCTATGGCGTCGGTCAAATGTGTACGTCATATTTGCAAGGGTAAATACCAACAAAAATATGATGGACATAAATCGAAGGGTTGTTGACGGTTTATTCACAAATTATTTGTGTGGATAAACCATCGATTTTTCTTTGGTATGTTATCATATGGTTATCTGTTATAATTATATCGACATATCTAATTGATGGACAATATATAGATTTTTTAGTATTTTAAAAAATAATAAATAACTTTTAATTTAAGATAAAAAAAAATTAAACGTCAATTATAAATAAAAGTTGATTAAAAATAATAAAATATTACAAATATAATAAAATGAAATAAAAATATTCAAAAATATATTTAAAATATTTGAAACAATAATTGTTAACTAAAACGGAAAATAAAATAAACTACTGCGATGTGCAGGAGATTTTGAAACTGCCTCATATATTTTTCTATCAACAGCTGCATCGCCACTCTTTTTTGTATATGTTCTGCTCCCGCTCTGCCTCGTATCTCTCATCGAGTCTCTGCTCCCGTTCCTACACCATATGTCTTCCGGGTCTCGATGAACTATCCCACCCTCGGAAACAGTCTCGCATATTTCCGCTATCATAGTAGTGGTTCTTCTCGACCTTGGTGCTATGAAAACTCGAAAATTTATCAAAATCTCAAATTAACACTTAAGCTATATCGAAACGTACATATAATTACAAAACATTTTAAATTGTAGTACTTCAACATAGACTTAGTACTGGCTGGAGCGTGGAACCTTGCTCTAAGACCCTTGAACAACCTCGACTCGATAAACAGCCCCGCATCTTTTTGCTATCATAATATCGATTCTTCTTTTTTTGTAAACATTTTACATTAGATACCCACGATGGGGTTTGAATTCCTAATGTCTAAAACAACTTCTAGAATTTTTGCCACTAGACTAAGATTGTTTGGCCATAATATCGATTCTTCTTAATATTGGTGCTATGAAAAAATTGAAATTATATAAAAATCCAAAAATAACATATAAACTATATTAAAACGTACATAAAATAGGCAGCAGAGGTGCTCATCTACTTGAATACACGGGCTTACTGACGACATATCGGTCATTTAGCCATTTGTGTTGCTTGTTCGGAGTAAACGACGGCTCCCCTCTGTCGGTAACTTAACCATGTACTTGGAATTCTGTCACAAACTGACTTTAACTCAAGCCATATGATTCATTTTTCTCGATGTAGCCACCATTCTAGCTTGGCAAGTTGACGTATATGAGTCATTGAGAGAACATAATCGGGACAAGTTGTTCTGCATTGGGGCATTCGGTAAGACTATGCAGACCTATCAAACCAACTACTTCAACTCCGCCTGACTGAGAAAGGGCAACTTTTCACATTTATATGGCCTCAGTTTTCTTCTATTTGATTAGCTCCCTGTAAAAACATATTACATATACAATGCGTGGAAACAACTTTTCACAATGCTGTCAAAAAAATTATATTTAAAAGTTACAACACATGAGAAGAACTTCATTACTCTAATTAAGCATATATACAACCTACCAAAAAAAAGCATATATACATGAATTAATTGTATCTATAATTAGTAGAATATATGTATACATATCTAACATAAAAAGATACCCATATAGAGAAACTGTTTAAGAAAAAAATTCTTTTAAAGACACTATATATAATGAACCTGAAAATATATATATATATATATATACTAGATTATGACTCGTGTATCACGCAAGTAAAATAAATCATTTAGATTTAAAAATGATAACACGCATGATTATTCGTTAACATTAAAGTTTAGTCTGTATTATATTTTTTGGTAAATCATTAGACTTTTTGTAAACCATTGGTCATAATTAGTATCCATAATTAAATTAGATTATTAAAATTTTGAGAAATAATTATCAAAGAAATATATATATATATATATATATATAATATTATTACCAAACAGTGAAAACTTTAATAATGAATAAAAATTAGTCATCTGAGAGAAATATAATTATCGTATGGGATTTGTTATATTTTTTAACAATTCTCTTATATATAAACATGATACTAAAATTTAACAAGTGTACCGTTAAAATTTTTAAAAAAAAACTTGAAATAACAACATAAATTTTTAATATACAATAACAAACGATTACCAAAATAACTATCACTAATACAATAGTTATGATTATATTCTTTATCACTAAAATTAATATCAGCATATACTACGGATAAAAAATGTACATATTTTTTTACTCCTTAAATTTTATACAATTAATTTTCTATACATTCCATTATTTAGTTATTGTGATCGCACTCATGTGAAACAAGTTATTGTTTATATAATAAGATATATGTGGATATTTTTATAATATATATATATATATATATATTTTGAATGAGGAATGTAAATATTTGCAAAATAGGACCTATATTCCATGGACTAAAATAGCTTTAAGTGTTTCTTTCTTAGTTGAGAAGTAATGAGAATAACCTCATAATTATTATTTATTTAAGATATCACATTTAAAACGAAATTGCAAGTTTCCCAACGGGAGGTCTCAATTTTAAAGCAGGAAACATATTTTGACAGGATTTTTTATAAAAAAAAATAATAATGGAAAAATCAAGATGTGAAGGCATGTGAATGATCTAACCAAATATTGACAGTTCATCACTACGAAATGTTGTTGGAACGTTTCTTGTACGCAATCATCGCTTTTTGATTTGACGAAGCTTGCTCCGGCCGGTTTGAAACGGATCTATGGCCTGAGACTGTATAATTTCAGCGATGATCTTATAAGTTCGACCAGACCATTGTCATCGCCTTAATTTTTCGGAATTAGTTTAAGTTGTTGGTATTTGACTTGCGTTGAAACCATCCGTTTGAGTTTGATTAGGAAATGGAGAATTATGGTTCGCATCGTTATTACTCAGGAGCTTCTCCTCCTTATAGGCCTCCTACGTCAGATCCATACCCTCCTCAACCATCTCATCATCACCATGGTTCAATATCCCACCCTTCACCACCGTTGCCTTATTATTCGTATGATTACCATCACCAACCTAGCTTTACCACCTATCCAGAGCCACGCCTATATCCTCCGCCTCCTCATCATAGTGGTGGATCATCTTCCCCACCAATCTACCCTCCTCTGAATCAGCTAATGGGCGGTCTCAGTGTTTCTACCCATCAACAACCACCCTCAGCTTCGTTTCTGTCCTCAAACTCATTGCAGGGCGGCTCCTATGGAGACCCTTATAACTCGTTTTCAAGTCATTCTCATCTCTCACACTCTGGCAGGCTACATTCCTCTACTCATGGCTCGCCACATACTCCGGGTAATATGCAGGTTGTTCCCTTTGGTAGATCCTCCTTAAAGGTCCTCTTGTTGCACGGCAATTTGGATATTTGGATTTCTCGTGCAAACAATCTCCCAAACATGGACATGTTCCATAATTCATTGGGTGCTGTCTTTGGAGGCATGAGCAACATTATTGAAGGACAGTTGGGTAAGAAGATCACAAGTGATCCTTACGTTTCCATATCAGTTGCAGGTGCAGTCATTGGAAGAACATATGTTATTAGCAACTGCGAAAACCCTGTCTGGCAACAACATTTCTATGTTCCTGTTGCTCATCATGCTGCCGAGGTCCATTTTGTTGTTAAGGACAGTGATATTGTGGGCTCCCAGCTCATAGGCATTGTTACAATCCCTGCTGAACAAATATACTCAGGTGCAAGAATTGAAGGAACTTACACGATTCTGAGCAGCAATGGAAAGCCTTGTAAACCAGGGGCAACTCTATTATTATCGATTCAATACATCTCAATGGATAAACTCAGTGTTTATCACAGTGGAGTAGGTGGAGGTCCTAATTACCAGGGGGTTCCTGGAACATATTTTCCTCTCCGGGAAGGTGGAAGTGTAACATTGTACCAAGATGCACATGTACCTGAAGGGATGCTCCCGAGTATAAGACTTGGCAATGGAATGTTATACCAACATGGAAAGTGTTGGCATGATATGTTTCATGCCATATGTCAGGCTAGGCGTTTGATTTATATTACAGGTTGGTCAGTGTGGCATAGTGTCAGGCTTTCTCGGGATAAAGGATATCCTGCATCAGAATGTACACTTGGTGAGCTCCTAAGGTCAAAGTCCCGAGAAGGTGTGAGAGTCCTGCTTTTGGTTTGGGATGATCCAACTTCACGAGACATCTTGGGATATAAAACAGTAAGTTATATGGAACCTCTAGTCCATCCTTGTCATTTTTTTGTTTTTTGTGAAGTGCATATGTTAATTACGCTCTAAGGTAGAAATCAACACATCTTCTTGAAGTTTTATCAACGTTCCTTATCATCCTTGTTAGTATGAGAAAAGCAAGCTTTACAACTCGATCTAAAGATATGTATCTTAGATGATTGAAGTAAGTTTCAACTTTTGATACACTTTGGTTATATTGAATAGGATGGGGTGATGGGAACACATGACGAAGAAACACGCCGTTTTTTCAAGCACTCCTCAGTTCAAGTCTTACTATGCCCTCGAAATGCCGGAAAGCGACATAGCTGGGTCAAACAAACGGTAAAGCATCAATTGATATTGTTTTTGTTTGTTTAGGTATCAGGCTTCTTTTTTATACTTGAGTTCATCAGGAAGTTGGAACCATCTATACACACCACCAAAAAACCTTGATAGTAGATGCTGATGCAGGGGGTAATAGAAGGAAAATAGTAGCTTTTGTAGGTGGACTTGATCTTTGTGATGGCCGATATGATACTCCTCAACATCCGTTGTTTAGGACTCTGCAAACGGATCACAAAGGTGATTATCACAACCCCACTTTCACGGTATGCTCACTTGTCTTTCTAAGTATACTGTGATTTTGGTGGAGAATGCTCAATTAGTTCTTAGCAATAGTGCCTTAAACTTTCTTAAATGCTATTTCATTCTTAGTATGTCTTTATTACTTTCTTGCGGTTACTCAAGATGCTTATTTTCTTTGCTATGAATGAGAAGATCTTAACTTGGATGGTACTAGGGTGACGTCTCTGGTTGTCCTAGAGAACCTTGGCATGACTTGCACAGTAAGATTGATGGCCCAGCTGCGTATGATGTGCTAACCAATTTTGAGGAGAGATGGCTCAAGGCTGCGAAGCGTCACAGAATCAATAAATTGAGGACATCATATGATGATGCATTGCTCAGTATTGAAAGGATTCCAGATATATTAAGAGTATTTGATGTTCCTAATGTTAGTGCAAACGACCCCGAGGCTTGGCATGTTCAGGTAAAACACTCAATGCAAATCATGAACTTTAGTTAGAACATAATCAATTTTTTGTTTCTAAACTGATGGTTGTCTGGTTTCTGGATTCAGGTCTTCCGGTCAATCGATTCAAACTCTGTAAAAGGTTTCCCAAAGGATCCGAAATATGCTACAAGCAAGGTGAGTTGAAATTGATTTAGTGGGCACTTATATGGCTGGAAAATTGATAGATGTAAGAGTTTTGGTTGGACAGAACTTGATGTGTGGTAAGAACGTGCTGATCGATATGAGCATACACACCGCATATGTGAAGGCCATCCGTGCAGCTCAACACTTCATCTACATTGAGAACCAGTACTTCATTGGATCCTCGTACAACTGGAATTCTCATAGGGACATAGGTTCGTTTATGAATATATAGAAACAATGATTGTTCTGGTAGCCTTGTTTATGGTTACTTTGTTGATTGTGATATTGACGTTGCATTTCGACCTGGTTATGTAGGTGCCAATAACCTGATTCCTATGGAAATCGCTTTGAAGATTGCTGATAAGATCAGGGTAAATGAACGTTTTGCTGCATATATTGTCATTCCAATGTGGCCGGAAGGAGTTCCAACCGGTGCCGCTACACAGAGGATTCTATATTGGCAGGTAACCAACCATGTGACATTATTGTATCGTGGTGTGTCATAAAATCAGCAACATGTACGTAAATGTAGTTCATTTATAATCCGGCTATTGTTTTTCTTTAGAAGATTGTTTTTGGTACTTGTAGCACAAGACGATACAAATGATGTATGCGACTATCTACAACGCGTTAGTGGAGACCGGTCTTGCAGATAAATTCTCCCCACAAGACTATTTAAATTTTTTCTGTCTTGGAAACCGAGAAATGATGGATGGAAATAATGAACCGGCCGCAGGAAGTTCAAGTAACGAGAACACTCCTCAGGTAACTAAAGCAGCTGCTTGACTTATTGATAACTGCATGAATGATGAGTTGTAACTAAAACGGTTTTATAGGCATCATGTCGGAAGAGTAGAAGATTTATGATATATGTTCATTCAAAAGGGATGGTTGTTGATGATGAGTATGTGGTAATCGGATCTGCTAACATTAACCAAAGATCAATGGAAGGCACGAGAGATACAGAGATTGCAATGGGAGCTTATCAGCCTCAACATACGTGGGCAAGACGACAATCGGGTCCTCGAGGTCAGGTAGTAACCGCGTGCAAATATAATCCTGAATTCATTCTCGTGGTTGTATATGTTTACACATCCAACCACCAATTGTCACAGATTTACGGGTATAGAATGTCGCTTTGGGGAGAGCACATGGGAACGTTAGATGATTGCTTTACGGAGCCGGAGAGCCTGGAGTGTGTAAGAAAGGTGAGAAGAATGGGGGAGGAGAACTGGAAACAGTTTAGGGCAGATCAAGTGTTGGAAATGAGAGGACATCTGTTGAAATATCCAGTAGAGGTTGATGATAAAGGCAAAGTCCGGCCACTTCCAGGGAGCGAGCAGTTCCCTGATGTTGGGGGAAACATTGTCGGCTCCTTCCTGGCCATACATGAGAATCTAACAATCTGATCTACAACATTTTCTGAATGGATCATTGTTAAACCTGAGCTTGTAAATATATATTATTGTTTTTGATTGGAATGCCAATACAACTTCCTTCTGGGATCGATTTCAACTCTAAGACCAATTTCTTGGAGTTGAGGCACATCCACAGAACCTTGAATCTCCAATTCAGCTACCGCTTTCTAATTCTCTTGGTTCCCTTCCAACAGATTTCTCACACACCAAAAGCCCCACTCTCTCGAGAACGGGTTCTCATCATCAGTCACGCACTGCTGCAACATCACAAACAACCCATATCTCTCTCTCTCTGATCTCATCTTGTACCTCTTTCCTTTCGGTATGCGCATTTCCCAATCATAGACTCAATATCTCTCCTGAAACAACTATAAGGACGAGGCTTTAAGGAAGAAGAGCTAGGACACTGCTTTAGAGCCTTCTTAATTGTTGTTGGAGAATCAAGCTTGCGAAGCAGATCAAGGAGAAGCTGTATTAGTCCAGAAGATAGCAGCAACTCAACAACATCACCTGAGTCGTTCTTGGCCATCTTAAAAACCAAGAAACTCAAGAACAAGCATGCATTGAAAAAATTGAGAGAGAATGTAAAGTAAAAAAAATACTTTGAGAGAAAAGTAAGAAGAATACCTTCTAAATAACTTGAACGAGGAAAATCAAGGAGCTTGCTTTCAAAAGCATTGTAGGAGTAGCGAAAAAGCGAGAGACCAAATGGTCTTGTCACTTCAAATAGTTGAGTGAAGGAGTGAGTCAGGCGATTGTGATTTCAAAATCACGATTCGCAGCTCTTTCTCCATGTCGTCAAATCTTCCATGAATTTAGAAATCTCAAGAAAATGTGAGAGAAAAGATTTGACTCGGGTCAACCTCTTTGACTCAAGTCGATTAGGGTCGCATGCATTCGTGTCACATTGTCACAGGTCTTGACAAAGTTCAATAACTAGAGAAGGGGAAATGGGCTAGTGCGACCCTCCTGAGACGAAGGATAAATAGACCGTCACGAATTGTGACAGATCCCGTGAACTAGAGAACCAAAAAATGGGCCAGCGCGATCTAAAGGGTAAACGGACCATCACAGATTGTGACGAAGCCCGTGAAGATTGGCTGGGACAAGAATACACATGACGAGAAAGAAAAAGAATAATGGCGGATGAAGGTCTTGAATGAAAATTGGATGCAGAAGACGCTCCCATGGATTGCGTAGAGGGTCCTATAAAAGATTGGGTAGATGATCTTGAAAAGTAACTTGAAATCATATGTAAAATTTCTATACACTTAAAAAGAAAAGCTTGTAATCAAAGAGACCGATAATAAAGTGTGAAATTGGAATTTTGATACATTTTTGAATTAAATTTAGTGTGGGTGACATTATGCTCTTACACTTAGCTACAATTATTTGGTTCATTACGCTACCTACATCGAATGTCAAAAGACCGGGATAAATTCAGTGAAAAGATTTGAATATGTGTAATTGCTGGCTACGTCTTCGTCAAGAATGGTTGGAGAGTTTTTTATCTTGAGTAAGGACATTTCATAATATCTCGGGATGATGTTTTTCAAGAGGACACATTCCCTATTGCCAAAACTCATATGATTGTCTCCTAACCACCAGCATTACCATCATCTTCTCCTACTCTTGATGATGATTGGATTGTTCCCTTGTCGCCTACTGTGCCTGATAGTGAGAATGATGAGCCTTACCATGCTTCCCTATCTTAACATATTCTTAACTCATCAGAGCTGGCTTTTGACTTCAGATCGTCCTACCACCGAAGATGTGGTTTAGTTGCCTTCCTCGTGTGGGCCTGAACCGCAACTTGGATGCGGCTTGCTATACACAGCCTACCAACTTACGAGTTACATCACATATAGCTCTATGTGTGCTTTATCTTTGATAGTCCGGTAAATCATTATACCATTTATCTCATTACATTTTAGATTCTTCCTTTATCAATATGCATCGTTTGTATCTTACGACTGTCATAGACGTGGTTAAAATGAAACATTTTAAAGGAGCACAAGACTCACGATGGAGTGAGACTATGAAAAATGAGATTATTGATGTCTCTGCATTTTACATGTTTTAGGAGGTCATTTATCATCATTTTGAGTTCATTTAGTTGTCAATATGTTGCATTCATATTTCTTCTTCAATAAGTTTATGTTTTTAGATAGTTTTGCATTAGCATTTGCATACATGTGCATATAGAAGATGTTTCAAGTACTTAGGGAACACTCTTAGACAATGAAATCAACAATTTAAAGTTTATTTTTTATGTTTGTGGTATCTTGGAAAAAAATACATAAATGATATTTTTGAAATTTTTGAAAGTGGTATTTTTGGAATTCTTTTAATGTTATTTCATGGAATTTTTCCTTAATTTATAAAAAATATTATGTCAAAAATTTATAATTAGGTGGTGACAGAAAAAAAAATTCTAAACAACTGTTATTTTTTTAAAATTATAAAGATATAAGACAAAAATAATTAAATTTATAATCTATAAGTTAAATAAAAAAAATTAAAAATTAAAAAGTCACAAAACCATGATTAGTTAAATTTTTATCGTTAAAAATGTCAATAAAAAGTCTTTACAACTTAAATATCAATCAGCCCCTAATGCAGGGTGAAAGTCTCTCATGTCCCAAATGATTAAAAAAAAATCTCCAATTAACAATTTAATCTCTCATGTACCACTCTTTAATGAAATAATAGATGGACAATTTTGGATTTTCATTTAACTAAAAAAAAAAAAAAGGAAAAATATCAAATTGATTCCATCGAACCAACCCAAAGCCTCCACCTTGTTCCACCTTGAACCAACCCAACGCCTCCACGTTCTTCTTCTTCTTCTCCATCTTTGAATCTGCTCAATCCAGCTCGGATTCTTCTCCTCTGCTCAAGACTTTCATTCTGCTCATCTAGGTACACCTTCTTCATCTTCTTCTTTCTTTAATTTAGGGGTTTGAAATAGTAAATGAGTTTGATTTTAGAGCTTTTAATGAATCTTAGACACTCATAGATGGAATTACTTGTAGTAATAGTCTAATAGGTATTAACCCATAAATTTTTGGTTTCATATGTGAAAATCGATATAAATCGTGGTAAAGAACACTTTTGCGAAATAGTACAATTTGGGATAACTTGGTTTAACTTGGGATAACCAAGTTTAACTACTTTGACTAGATTAACTAGGAGTAACTTGGGTTAACTACGTTTACATGATTAACTTGTGGTAACTTATTTAACTACGTTTACTAGATTAACTTGATTTACTAATATTTTTAAATATTGCAGAGGATAATGGAGAAAAGGTGAGGTACAGTTATCATTTTTGGCTACGAAGGATTTTATTCGAGAGACGGAGACGAGTTACTATGGAATAAAAAAGAACGGTATCTTTATTCGATAATGATGGATGATTTAACATATTCTTTATTGTGTAAAAAAGTATGTGAGACGATGATGTTAAATGGGGATACAAAAAAGTTGAAGATAAGTTACTATCCATTGTACGTAACTATGAAGAGGCCAATATATATCAATGGAGATGAAGATGTTTGTTGTTATGTAATGGGAGGGGAGAAAAGAAATGTTTTGAATGTGGAGCAAGAATCCCAGAGTTCTTTGCAACATGTAAGAGAGGACAGAGGGAGTGGGTTTAATTTTATGAATGAGGGGATGGGAGGTAATCGAGTTCCAAATGAGGGTGGTGATCCTACCCGTGATCCTATTAATACACTTGGTAAACCACATGAAGAATATGCATTGTTGGACAATTTTCCTTACATTTCACAAGACAATGGTCCTTGCAATTCACAAAGTAATATTGATACATGTGAAGATGTTGGGTATGAAGAAAATTGCGGTTTTCCTAATGATGATTATGGCACATGTGATACACAAGGAAAAGAGTTGTTAGTGTGGAATGGGAAGATGGCCTTGATATTAGAGTAGGTCAAGAATTTGAGAGCAAGAATGCATTCAAAGACTTAGTAGAAAGAGCTATGCATCTAAACTGTTTTGAGGTCTGAATAATTAAATCTAAACCTTATTTGTACGTGTCAAAGTGTCGTGCAAGTTCATGCACATGGATGGTTCGAGTTGCGAAGTTGATGAACTCGGATTGTTTTACGATTAGAACCTACAAAAAGATGCATACTTGCTCTCGGATTACAACAAGTACAAGAAAGGACAAACAAAAGGGTACACCAAGATTAATTGCAAATGTTTTGCATGATGATTATCCAGGCATGTTCGACACTCCGAGTCCAAAAAATATCATTAACTTGGTTCAAGGGAGATTTGGTGTTAAGGTTTCATACTCTACTACTTTTAGGGGGGGGGGGGGGA